>VWZX01005703.1:1177850-1297067 GCA_013399015.1 Galbula dea
CTCTTCTTCCTTTCCCTCTTCTTCCTTTCCCTCTTCTTCCTTTCCCTCTTCTTCCTTTCCCTCTTCTTCCTTTCCCTCTTCTTCCTTCCCCTTTTCTTCCTTCTCCTTTTCCCCTTCCTACACTTCCTTGATGTTTGTAGAGATGAAGCAGCAAAGGAAATGTGTATATATCTCTCTTTTTACCAGTCACTGTAAATACCCAACTGTACTCAAGGCCATTAACGGAACAATGTTCAGATGATAAACCACAGGCCAAGCCCACAACTCAGTGATTTACATTTCAGAGCCTCTGCAAGTAATCTGTTGTCAGTCAAAAGTAACAAGTGGTTGCTGTGCAGTTGTGATCCTTGGTTGCCAAACTGTGAATGGACATGACCGTTGTTCTGTTCCAAATTGCTTTCCAGTTTGGGTTGGATTTGCCTTTCCATTTTTCATTCCCTAGTCAAGCCTGTGTTAGCCTGTCCCTGTCTTTTGGCATGTGAATTTCTGCAGTGTTTCTCTTTTGAGTCTTAGGATGGAGCTAACATTCTTGGGTTGATCAAACCAGCTGAATCAGGCAGAGCTCTAGAAGATTAAGTTCATGGCTGGATTTAGTCAGCTATTCCCAGTGGACTTAACCTGCTGTGCCAATGGAAAGCTGCATAGCTACCATCCATCAGTGTGGGGACTGCAGGCAAGAGAGATGGGATCAGTTGTCTGGTTCCATACCCAGGGACTTCTGAGAATGCTTTAGGTTCTGATTAAGCTGTGAATTTTCTGAAAGGCCCATGCAGTGGTGTTATATCTATATTTTGGGCACTGATTGATTGATAGATAGATTGATTTAATTGGATTCTATGAGTACTAAAACCAACTGTCCCCTCCCTCCCACCTTAAGCACAAAAGTCACTTCCAGGACAGTCTTTCCCTCCAGATAATTTTGAACCCTCTGCATCTACCAAAACATGGGTTTGGGTAGTCCTGTCACACAGGGTACAGTGCCTTTGCCATCTGGTTGTCTTCTCTGTGTTGACTCTTCCCTGCCAGAGCAAGAGGCACAAGAAGGATCTGCTGTGATCATCACGGAAGGTAAAAGTCATCTGCATTTGGTGAGCAACTAAACTGAACAATAAGATGGTACAGAAGGAAAAGATAAAGATTTTGGATGACTTCCTACACTTGGCAGTTTTCTCTGTCTTTGGATATTCTGTTTGTTTAACCACCAATGGTTTTATTGCTTTTTATTAAGAGAAACTAGAGTGTTCTTTCAACCTTTGCCTTGTAGCTAAAGCCACAACTGGTAGATTCCTACTTCAATCAAATGTCAATGATGCCAAGCCTCAAAAGTCTTTATATAGTGCACAAAGGCATTGAGGACTGCCTTAGTGCTCACTTCATTTGAGGTTTATGAACAGATATATACATATATATAATTATATATATGTGTACATGTGTGTATGCATATATTAAAAACAAACAAAAAGAAAATGACATTTTAAATATGGTTTTTTGAACTGAAACTTATAGTAACCAGGAAATTCAAAATTCAGGCTTGTTCTCTGGTGTTAGTTGACATGATCATGGACTACAAAAAAAGAAAAAGAAAAATAAGAAGACTCAGAATTTTGATGTCAGCTGAGGGTGAACTTTAAATTTCTCTGGTTTGTGTTAGTTTGTGTAGGAAAAGAAGTTTTAATATAATTGTAACTGTAAGCTTTTAAAAGTAATGCTAGCTTCCTTATTTTTAAAAGGAGAAAAGAAAGGTCTCAAAGTTTGGAAAGAAATTAATTATAATACTTAACCCTTACATAGTTCTTTATGGGTCATAATCTGCTCTCAGTTGTAGCAGTGTACATGAATGTAAAAATCATTTGAAACAGAAATGTTGAGATTGACTTCAGCTTTGGCCAAGATCATGCTCTTATGAGATGTTCACACCCCTTTCAGGTGCAATCTACTCTTGCAAAGAAGACCAGCAAAAAGGTTTAAATCACTTCCATTATGTTCCAGTATCTTAAGTGGGAGTGAAAGGTGCAGATACCTTGGGTTTTTTCAGGTTTGCTGCTCCAAGAGCAGAATTTGTCTTCCTCTACAAGACTCTCTGCACAAGTCACTGAAGCATTTTTACCTGATAGGTTGAAGATCCTTTCTCATTAGAAGGCTGCTAAAAGCTAGTTTAGGAAGTTTCCCAAGGAACCATGCACTTTGCAGCCCAGAGAGACATGGGAGCTGGGGAAGTCAGATCTATCAGGTCAGTGCATCCTTAGGCATCTTTTAAATGAGATTATCTAATGCTAGATGAACAGATCACATTGAGGAGGGACTTTCACAAGGTCACTTATCATCAATGCTGTAAAAGTATTACTTTTTGCATGAAGGGCTAGTGGCCAATTTTTCAAGGATTATTAAATCAGAACTTCTGAGAAAAGGTGTTGAATAACTGCCTTTAGCTGGAAACTTTTTGCCATGTTTCAGTCTAGAGAAAGAAGGTGCTTGGGTCCTTTATTTATTTTTATTGTTGTTGATGTTTTTTTCTGAGCTTACTTCTGGATTTGGTTGTTTTCCTGGTTCTCCTGCTGGGCTCTGCAGTTTGAGTTGGTAGATCTCTGTCCAGTGCTTTGTGGGCAAATGTCCACATCCCCAAAACCACCCTGGAGACCAGGTCCTCAGCTAGATTAAAACCAGTACAGAAACCTGTTGCTCTCGTTAGAACAAACCCACTTCACTTTGGTTTGGGATTTGGCCTCAGCACATTAATATTGCTATTACTTGTTGGTGGTCTCAGCAAGAGAAGCCAGGGATTGAATAGTCATGAAAACTTGGGCTTGAACATTAGGTTCCTAGAGCCAGTGTTCAGGAACAAGACAAGTTGGAGGAGACATTTTTGTTGTTGCAGTCACTGTGTTTCTTGTTCAGTGGACAGCTTGATGTCTTTGGTACCTTTCACCAGCACTGAATTTACTAGAAGAAATGGTATCTCTCAACATATTTAATATACAGTTGATTACACAAGAAACCTCCTCCTATTATGATTTATTTATTATTAGTGGAATGGTTGGCACACTTGCAAATGTGGCTTTCCTTCATCACTCAAACTTTCTCAGTGTTCCAGGAAAGATCATACTTCAGGTGTACAGAGTTCTCTAAAGCAGACTCTGATGCCATGGCACAAATGAAGAACTCTTTATGTTGAATGTAAGCTGAAGATGCTGGTCATGCCTGGCCACCATTCACAGGGGTTGCCATTTCCCTTTGTTTCAGGATGGAAGAAACCAACGAGTGGTTTGCTTCTAAATGTGTGTAAATATCACCTGAGTATGACACTGTTTTGTTTGCTTTCTCACTGTGAGATAGATTTTGGAGCTAGAAAGGTTATGTTATTAAAAGGGTGAGATGATTCCTACTCTGCAGAAATCTGTTTCTTTCCACCAGGAAGTCTAGCTGACCAGACTGGAGACAGATGTTGACACTGTGGAAGTCTACATGTAGATGACTTTTCCCCTGGCAAATTCTTCTGATCATTTTTGTTCTGTTTCATGCATGCTGAGAAATAATGGTCTCAAAAAGCTTCTGGTGGCTGTTCTGGTGGCTTCTGTTGACTATTACTAACCAGATGACTGATAAGACTTAGTAGCTCTCACCTAAGGTAGTTTTCAGAAAGTCTGGTTCTCTCTGTCAGGTTGTGTCCATATGACCAGCACTTCTGTGTCCAAAAACAAACCATGGTATATGCATATGCAGTGAGAAAAAAGAAGGACTTTTACCCTCTGCTTTTAGCAGTGAGCCACATGCAATCAGTTCAGAATTGCATTTAAGAGTAACATTAGGAAGATCTGGAGTATGCAGTGGTAGTTAATGATGCTCTGATGTTAAGCTCCATGTGTGTCTGTCCTAAAGAGCTAAGTTCAGCTAAATACACGTTGTATTTTGTGTATAAGAACATACCAGCAGAGCTTGGACAATGTTTTGAACCTCATGATCTTTCACCTTCTTCAGAGTAAAATTGCAATTTCCCATTGACTTTTTGGGGGGGAATTCATCCATCTTAAGAATTACTGTGTGATATGACACTGTGTGATCTGACACTCTTCAGTGTCTGAAATTCTTTTGGCTTCTGGATATGCCTTTTCCAATGGACTTTGTGCTTGCAGAGAAGTCTCAAGAGGCCTTTGTGTACCAGTATAATCTGTAAAAACAAATATTTGGTGTGTTTGTTCTCCTTCCCTTCTCGTCAATTTAGTGGCAATGCAACATGCTATAGCTCTGAGAAGTGCCAAGTTGTTGGATGGAAAGCTGTATTTTGGCTTTTGACTGTGTCAAGGTACAACTTACTGGCCTGTTGGGTCTAATATTGACCTTTTTTTGGTCACAAAATGGTTTAATTGGTAATGGGATCTGGGGTTATTCAGCTTTGTTATGAGGTGGAAACAACAAATATCAATTGCTGCTTTCTAACCTTTTTTTTTTGTGTTTTGAGAAATTGTTTTTAACATGTATACTGCTGTAGATGACACAATAAATGTATGATCATTTTGTACAAGTCTGTTCTGATACAAATCTGCACCAAACAGAACTTTTTTTCCTTGTGAAGTTCCAGGGTAGCATATTTCTTCCTGAAGTGGCAGGATGGAGCTTTTTTGGGCTGAAAGTCTTAGCTTTCATCATCAGGGGAAGGAATCCCTGGATTCTGCAGGGCAAAGTCAGTCCTGGACCAACCAGGCATGAATTCTTTGTCACTAGTGGGCTATGCCCACTCTTCCTTCACCATCAACCAGGGGAGTTACATATGGGGAAGGTGTTTAGCACACTGCAGCAGTATGATCCCACCCTGCTAACAAACAAGATGCAACACACTCTCCATTGCAACTAATAGCCCTTGTGGTTCTGAGCTTTGATCTCCAGGTCCTTTGGGGCCTACACATTATTTCTAAGGGGTCTAAAGAGGAAAAGAAAAATCTGTTGCCCTCAAACAAAGGCATTGCCCATTGGCAAAGGTGGAAAAAGATTGGTCTCTGTAATATCTGGAAGGGGAGTAGGGCACTAACTCAGGCTGCAGGATCAGGTATTGTAAATCATTTCTTGGATGAACAGGTCAAATAATACTTTTTCATTGGCTTCAAAACTGTATCCATAGTAAATACAGTTAAAAAAACTGTCTTTATTAAATAAAGTCTTAAATGAAATACCCAAACTGGCATAATTAAAATGGAGAAACTCAGAACAGTTGTAATTATCACTTGCATTTTATAGATACACCTCATACAGATGTGTTCACATCACCATGCTAGCCAAGAAACCTGAACAAGACAGGGGCAAAGGTTACTTTTACAAGGAAAATTGATCAGGAGGTCAGAATAGACAAAATGACACCTTACAGGTTGTCCTGAAGAAAGAGGAAGGCCACCCAGAGAAGTGATCCAACCATAACATTGATTTGGTCTCTTTTCCTAGACCTTACTTTGCTTCACTAGGCCACACTGCTGCCTTGATAATTCTGACCCCAGGAACATCACTGAATGGAATGATAAGGAGCAGGACTGAGAGAATCACAGCAGATTTGTCCTCAAAGGGAGGTCCCCCCAAAAAAGCACAGTTTAACTGTGTATTTCATTGATGGATCCAGCCAATCTTCAAGGTTAGGGTGGCAGAAGGTGTGTTCTAGCAGTGCATGGCTACTAAGACTAGGTCTGGAACTCATTCTGAGCTCCACATAGCTCAGCTGACATACTGCATTGGGTGTTCTCTGTACTCTTCCTTCATATGCATTTAACATGAATAATGTTCAGTTAATCCATGTTTTCCAATGGACAAGAAAAGGCTTGGGCTCCTCTGGGCTAATTTAATCTCTCTATTCAACAAGCATGGTAGAAAAAAATAACCCAAGCAGAAAATGTAACTTGTTCCTTTGTGTCACTCCTGAGATTCCCCTTAAAGGAGGTGCTTAGCAAGTTTCTGTGTGTAATTCCCATTAAGTTGGCTTAAGTTGTCCCAAAATTACTAGTAAAACATCACTAATCATTGTGGCCACCACCACATAACTGTTTCAAATGAAGAAAACTGGAAATTTTGGGACACACTAACAAAGACATAACAAAGATGCTGGGCTTGGGAGGAGTTCATGTAGTTCCTTTCTTCTGGGGGGTGCTAACCTGTTGATTCACTTTAGCTCAAGGTCTGGCTTTTCACAACAAAACAAAGGGAGTTTACACACTTAAGGAGAGAGAATCAGGATTGTGGTGCTGATCAATACCAGGTGAGAAAAGGAACTCACATTCAGGACAAGAAATTCAGAGAAGGCTCTTGACACCATGGAAAGCTGTAAAAGGTCCAAGCTGGTCATCTCTTAGGTAGAATATTACAGTGTCACAGCAACTCCTCCTGAAAGAAAAGCTCAGACAGAAGTCACACCATCCTGGTAGACAGATATTTTCCTTTTTGGACTGATTTTTTCAAGCAGGGATAACTGAGTGACATAGTTGACTGGGCTGTTTTCTCTGGACAAAGTCCTGTGTAGGAAGTTCAGGTATTCTTGGTGCTGCCATTTGCACAGTTGTTTCTTCAGTTCACTTTGAACCTATAGAAAAGGGGTTTAAAAACAAAGAATCAGAAAATTAAGACTCAGTGCACAACAGAAGGTAAAATTTGCCAAAATGTCTGCCTAAACATTTAGCCCAGATGCAGAAGGCACCCAAAATCTTACCACACTTTTTAGGAGAATTAAGTTCTGACAACAGACAGACTCAGAGGATGACAGGGAAGATTTTGACTGCAGTTTCTTGGTTTATTATTGTAGGTCTGCCTTATATATATTTCTGCCCTGTTTTATCATTTCTGTTTTTCCTGATATTGAATATTTTGTGCTTCCTTGCTGTCATCTGCTATGTAACAGAAGGATCCACCTCCAGGCTTGCAGTTTATCCAGGTGGAAATCCCTCTTAAAGAACCTTCCCTGACTCTGAACCAATATGACTATGAACCAACTCACATTATGTTTGAGTGAGGTCTTGAGTATCCTTAAAAACACAGATAAAATTGATCTTTTTTCCCATCTAACACATGACTTAACAGGCAGATTGAACAACCCTAGAGGTCCATGGCATGCTATTGATACTACTGGGACAAGGGGCAAGTAGATTCTGTTGCCCTACATAAAGCAGCCCAAAGCTGTAGCAGAAGTAGTGCAAGTGGGAAAGGGAAAGGAAGAAACTCACCAACAGAAAATAAGCCTAAAGAAAATAGAGTTATTAAGACATCATCATGATACATATCAGACTTCAAGGAGGAAAAAAAAAGGCCCCTGACAGGAAAGTCAGCAACCATTTGTGAGGGATCACTGCTTCAGTGTTCATTTTGTGTCCTTCTGTCAGAATTGTGTGAATATAAATAAAGCCAACAAAGGCACCAAGGGAAAAACCAGACATGGGTATTTCATGCTCCTAGGAGCAGTTCAAAGCACAGATCTGCTCAGAAAATAGGAAAAAATAAATGAAAAATAAGAAAAGTCCATGAGTTTGAAAGGTTTTGATAATTTTTATGTACCTGCTACTCACCTCTGCATTTGAGAAGCAATACAGAAGAGCGACAACAAAACCCTAGGACAAGGAAGGTAGGGAGAAAAAACCCCACTGTCAGGATATAAGCATAGAATCAGTGAAAGACATCAGATTTCATTCAAAATATGTTCAAGACAGCAAATAAACCTAATCATTTTCCACTGTTCCATTGAAATTTAAGTCACATGGCAATATTTATCTGGTTTTCATAACAGGATTAAGTTCCTCAGTAGACTAGCAACACTTTCTGTATATGATTGCCCTTGCATGGAGACCCTGAGGTCTAGTTTACTCTTTACTGCACCCTATAAACAAGTTTTCCCACCAATAAGGTAGTAACCATCTGTGTCTTGTTCCAGTTCCTATTTACACTAGTGAGGACCTGCTCTTGTTTTGTATCCTTACCACTAAGTGATTTTCTTTCACTCACAGGAGGATGGCTATGTTCAGACTGATAAACCTTTAGTCCAGCTTACCTGAAAAGAGCCCAAGCCCAGCTCAATATAAAGGCGAGCTTCCAGACCAGTGCTCTCTGGGAAAAATGCAAACACCACATAGTGCACTCCAAAGAGGGGGATTAAGAGTAAGGTGGATTTGGCAAGCCTCCTGGCAAAGTAAAAGTTAAAGAAGAGTGCCCTGTTAGAAACATGGCCTTCCAGATAGTTATTTTTATTAAGAAGGAGCAGAATATATAATATTTCTTATAGCAGTTCAAATGGGTCAATATTTAAGGACTCAGAAATACTTACACAAAGTGGCTTGAATGGCTCCCTCCTCCCTCTTGAGATTTCAATTTATGGACTAGAGTTCTGATCACATTAATAAATATAACAAAGTTGATCTGGAAAGACAGAGCAAAATCTGTAAACTTACTAGAAATCAGGTCATCATCTTCAGATGATACACATTAACCAAAAATCCCCAGTCACAGGGATCTAAATAGTCTAAATAGTCCTCCCTGTTCCTTTAGTTACTTATGACAGAGATTAGAAGAGATACAGACCTAAATCACAAACTGTTTCTTCCCCAAATGTAGATGGAAGAAATGTGTCCATAAAGGAGGGGTTTTGTCTTAAGTTTACATCCCAAGAACTCATTTTAAAACTATTCTAGACACAACTGGGATATGTGGAATGCAGGTGTCAAGATGATTCCATTGTGTCCTAGCATGACTCTAGAAAATATAGGGTTAACCCTTTAAGTTGTGGCTTAGGGTGGGGGTTTTTTGGAGGGGAACCCAACAAAAACCCCAAAACAACAACAAAACCACATGTGAAACAATAATTTCTAGCTATTTGAAATTCAGTACCATAGCATGTGCTTTTCTCCTGCATCTCTATTGAGACACTAATTGAGCTCTCACCTTTCAAAAGATACTCAAGAAAAAAATGAAGGACCATACCAATACAGTTAGCAGAATGGGGCCTTTGATGATCCATAACACCACTCCATTTTCATCATCATCCCAACATCTGAAACAGCAAACAAACCCAGTCATGTTACCTGTCCCATGTGAGCATTCCACAACACATGAAAGTGTTTCTGTCACAGAACAAAAAGTAATCCACACTGAGTTTTAAATCACTATTTAGAGGCCTCTACCAGTACTGGTCCCCTGGTAACTATCCAAAAGTTTCTGTGCAGCAAGGGTTGAAGAACCAAAGCAAAGTCAAAGCACTTTTCAGGCTTCTTTCCTGTTTTTCTGTTGGAAAAGGGACTTGTTTTACAGACCATTAATCAGAGATGAAACTACTGTGCATCCACAGATATGAGAACTTTGGAGTCATGAGGAAATAGGCAGCAAGAGGGCATGGGATCCCCTCCTTCACAATCAGATCCAACTGACTGTGTAGATTTCTTCACTGGATCTATTCAACCACCTTTTCTTTGTAGTTAAGGGAGATCAGTATGCTAGGACAAAATCTCATCTTAAAGTGGACATCTAAAACACATCAGAGATGAAAACTGAGCAGGTAGGCACTGTGCTGGAAGAGCACTTGAAATTCAGACTTTTTCAGCCCTCTATTTTTGCAGCAATGGAAAATCAAAATACAACACAAAATGGGATGCTCTTGGCCTCCTTATCCAAGCTCTGACTTACCCAGTATTTTGTTGGTGGATTCTTGTGAGGACCCAAATAAACATCACAGCAGTTGGAGCTCCTAGACAAATCAGCATGGAACACAATATAACTCTTGGAGTACTGTGTCCTATGGAAACTTTATTCCAAGAAGGTTCAGGGTGCAGCAGGTTGGATGCACATTAAAGGTTATACAATAGGTCAGATAATTTCTAATAACTTTATGGGAGGACTTGAAGTGCAGGGAAAGTTAAAAAAAAAAAGAAAATAAAGGTGGGAGAATGAAACCAAACCAAAGGAGAATAGGGGATGCTGTGAAACTGTCTTCAAAAACAACAGCTAAGGATTATTTGAAGGTTTGGATATGAATCACAAGCACTTGCACTTATTTAGCTAGAGCTCTTTTATCTTGGGAATTGTGGTCAGCATACAACTCTTTGTACACTAGCTGGAAGAGTTCATGGGTTTGTCCTGAAGAATCTCTAGTAATCACTCTAGACCTATCAGTTCTTAAGTATTCCATGAAAATTTAGCTAAATTCAGGAATGAAGAATTTCTAGACTCACTTTCTCATTCCTTATCCTTCTACATTTATGACTGAACAGGTTTTATTTTCTTTTATCTTTTGATTTTTTTTTCATTTCCAAGCAGGCTTATAAACTAGCAATTGTCTTTGCTCTCCTGTGCAATTGAATTGCCAAAAAACTAAATGACTTTCCAAGCTGCCCCAGAAGGGACTCTAATCTGAAGCAGATGCCATTTTCACTGAGAAATCTATTGAACTATAGGTAATATCTTTCTCAGCATCATTTGAGATCTGTAGGAAAGGCCTAGAAGTTGTCTTTCCTAGTTTTAGACCTTTGTTCAAGGCCTTTTATGTAGAAAGGCCCAGAAGTTGTCCTTCCCACTTTTAGACCTTCAAGGCCTTTAAGCTGAGACTATATTTGTTTCAAGTTTGTCTTTTGATTAATAAAGAGAAATATTGCGTCCATATTATCTCAGCTCTGAGTTGCTCCTGAGGTGTCTCTCACTTCCTGTTGCTTATAAAAGGAGATTACTACATTATTAAGTGAAGTTTTTCCTTTGTCATCTCCAGTTAGCTGTGATAAATGAAGGTTTAAGTGTCTAGTTTCAGGTAGTCATAGATGGAGTAGTTCCAAATCAACATCCCCTCTCTAAAATTCAAACTTGTACAATTTAATTCCATAAAAAGCAATAAAAATCTGAGACTCTGAGGATGAAGGTTAAATTGTTATTCACTTCAGGAGAATTTGGATTTCTCTCCTAAGTCAAAACCACCCATGAAACCACACAATTTGGGTGCTTCTATTTTAGAATAGCCAAGGGGATGTACAAAAATATCTGAGAGCCACTATAAACAGTTCTCTGCAGTGAAAGAAAACTTTCATTATTGTAGAAACTTGAAAGATTCCTTAAATCCAGAAGGTCTCTGAACTCAAATGATTGAAGATAAATCTAATTCCACTTACTAAAAGCAAAATGTCAACCTAACATTAGTCACCCATACTTCTTCAGTCAGTGGAGGAAGGCAACATGTTTCCAGGATGTTATCCAGTCACGTTATTCATCTTCTTGAGGACTGGGTTAATCACCACCATGGCATACATACTTCTCTCTACTGACTGGAGGAGAAACCTGGAGAGATAGTTGAGATTAGTGGCTAACTTTTAAATTACTGCAGTTGCATGAAATTAATTCCAGTCAAAGTCTTCCAAGCAGATTTATCATGGTGCTTCTAGTAATCCATCCTATCCTCTCCTTCAAAGTTTTGAAGAGTTAAATATCTAACAAGATAAGAAGAAAGACAGAAGAATGGTGTGGTTTTGGTGCAGCAGAACTGGAGGAATGGGTAACTTGCATCAGAAAAGTGGCACCTTTGAGAGGCACCTTCCATCTCAGAACAAACATTTTCTCTAGTTCTGAAAGAAACTGGAAATATTACAGAACACAAAGAGGAAAAAGAGTACTCACCCCAGCCAGTAAATATGAACCACCATACATACTGCTTGTCTGAAACAAAGGTCAGCAGAAGCAGTGTTTGCAGGTAGATCCCTTCTATAAGAAGCCAGAAGAAATTGGCTAAAATGCTGAACTGGAAGAATGCCACAGCAGCCTTACAGGCAACCTGGAAATGCAGAGGAAATAAAAACTCTTGGGTCTACTCTCCATTGTGTCTGGTTTCTCTACAAGCATAGGCAAAATGCAAAGTTGCCACAGAAGAATGAAGAAATTATTGCAAGGTTTTAGTAGGTTTCAATTGACTTGAGTTCAGTTTGGTGCAAGGGAAACATTGGCCTCTCTTAGAGATGAAACTCTTTACTGATAGCAGTTGTTACAGCTTCTGGAGAGTCAACAGACCTGTTGTACCTGTACCTGAATGCTGAATGTAGCCATAGCATTTGGTCTTTGGGTAGCATTGTTTGGTTTAAGATTTCAGTTCTAGCAAACCAAAGAGAAATGGGTGTAAGAAATCTCTATATTCTCTTTGGGCCAAGAATTAAATGTTAAATCAAGGAGAAAAGAGAGAGGAGGTTCAGTACCGTTGACATTAGGCAGTGGTCCACAGTCTCATCTGCAAACAGGACAGCATCTTTGGTGAACACAGCAATTGCTCTCAGGATAAAGGAGACAAAGAGATGCATATGGATGTAATTCCTTGTGCAGTGGAATTTTCTGGCATGGAAAGAGAAAATTCTTCAGGAGAAATGTCTCATGGGCTCAGCCAAACTCAGACAGGAATACAGAGTGACTTCAGACTCCTTCCAAGGCAAATGAATAACCTATCACTCTTTGAGAAAGAACTAGACATAAGGAAGCTGAGCAGTTCTTATCTGTTTAAGATAATAAAAATTCTACTATAATTGTCCTTGAGTCACCAAACATTTAAAGGAGTTGCCAGAAGCAGACAGCAACTCTAGGTCTCTTGGGCTGTATTACAATAATGCCTTTTAATTATTCTAAAGAGCATTTTATTTGGTGTTGAACAAGCTTGCAACAGGCTCTTCAGCTCTATGTTTCTATGATTCTATTTCTCTAAATTGTCCTGTGCATAGTTTTAGCTTGAGCTGAAGGAATCTCCTTCAAGATTTGGACACTGCAGTCTCTTGGCCCTGGATGTCTCTGTTAAGTGGTGTGACCTCTGAGAGTGCCAATCCACTGCACTTAGGTGGCAGCTTCTGTGCTCTGCACTTCTGTCTGCAGAGCTTCAGGGCTTTGTCCAAGTGCATTGAACAAGTTCAGATCAGGATCCACTTCCTAATAGCCAACACCATCAAGGAGGACATTTCAATTGCTTTAAATCTCTTTCTTTAAACCTCTCTTCTATTCCTTAAACCTCTTTCAATTTTTTCTCTTTAAATCTTTTTGTTCCCAATTATGAAAGCAATGGTTTTTCACAGAGGGAATGGACAGTTTAGAACCACTGCTGCTTCAGGGGCATGAGACACTTAGCTTCTGCAGAGTGTCCTGCTATGCACTGGATGGAAACACAGTTCTTTTTATATTCCACATAGTCATTTTATGTTAATAGTGATAACAGGTTGGAGCATTTCCACTGCATGGTGTCCTTAAAGAGACTAAGACAGACTGCTCAGCCAGCTTTATTGCTCTGACATCTGCAGGGAAAGGCTACAACAGGCATAAGAGAAAGGCTACCAAAGGCATAAGAGAAAGCCTCACTGCCACCAACTGTGTTATGTCTGAGAAGGATTTGGAAATAATAATTAAAAAGTCCCATAAAACAGAAACACAGAGGGGTTGAGAGGAACTAGGATGAGGCTGTCTTAAGACACCCTGAAAAAGAGACCTTTTTATTGTTTTTTTACCTGAAGGCAGCAAAGACAATTAGAGCTGTAATGAGTGAAGTCACTGATGCTGCATAGCCAGCAGTGTAGACACTCCAAAATGCAGAATAATATGATTTCTATGAGAAAAAGAGAACACAAACCAATGCTGGTGGTTATGCAGCATGCAGGCTGGTGTGCTTAGGTCACTAAGATACATTTCCCTTTCCTAGTCTGTCCCATCACCTGTGTGCTGCTTTGGGTGCTTGAGATCTGCTTCAGGTTTTTCCCTCCATCACTATTGGTTTTTTCCTTTGGAATCCTCCTTAAGCTTGGACAGGAGAAGGTTTCACAGCCCACAAGGCTCATCTACAATGCTGACCCCTCTGAGAATGTTCTACAGGAAAATGTTAACTTTGTTAAGGAACTACATTTTCTTTTATAGGTCCATAAAGACTCCAGGGCACTAAAACTTGCTGATAGGTGATTTGTGAATCTGTCACTTTACACCTGAACCAGATTCAATAAGTATTGGTTTTCATGAACAGCTACAGCTATAAAAGAAATAAAACTTGCATTTTGCAGGTGAGGAAACTGAAACACTGTGAAACAGCCACATCACATTGTGGAGGGAAGAAAGTTAAAGGCAAGGAAATAACCTCAGAGTCTTTAATTCTTTGGAGAAACAGTTCATTCAGTTGCCTAGTAGTGTAACTGTAAATTGGTTATGGTTCATTTAGTTTCTTTGTTTTGCATTTAACCATCCTACACCCTAAGAAAAATGAAGCACCTTTATGTTGTTCTATCTAGGCAAATTTGATTCTGATTTACTACAAGACCACATTATTTAAAATCCCAAGAAACTAAATTCTCTGAACCCAGGCAAACATCCTCTTTGCAAATGCAATGGCCACTTTGTTCACTAATTGATCTCAATTCTGTTTATCTAAAAGGCAACAATTCTAGGTGGAGACACAACTGATTAGCAATTTTAAGTAGAGCCATAAATAAATCCTGCAGCCTTGGCAACCTAGGAACCATCCTGGTGTTTCTGAAATAGACCTAATCTTTTATACAGTACTTTTCAAAACACAGGTGGAAACTAGAAGATAGTTTTTCAACTCAGCAATGAAGCATTTCAATGCATTTTGGTTTTGTTGGGTAGGTAAAAAACCACATATATAGAGAAGACATTGTAAATCCTCACTGCAGACACCAAATACAAAACAAGTGGTTCTGGTAGAATATAAATAGGATTCTTCCTACTGATTTCCCTATGATTTTAATGCAGTAGAGCTTACTGGTTTTATCTTCCTTTTATACAGCTTGTGGGTTTGACTGGGATAACAAACTCACCAGAGCCACAGCACAGACATGAGCCCTGCCCTGAAAACTTTCACAATGTTAAAATGTAAATATAATCTCTTGCTTGATTTCAGCCCAGGCCAGCTTCCCTGGGACATGAGTGCATGATGAGGATTCAGATCACCTCTACAAGAGAACTGAAGTCTTTGTTAGGCTACACAAGTGAACTAGTCCTTAGTCTACTCATTAACACCAAGAAGAGACATTTGGATGGAGAGGAAAAAAATGCTACCTGCTACTCATTTGTTTTATGTTAAGCTTAATTTGTTAAACAGGCTCTAAATACACTTAAAATGTTTGAGTTTAGCACTCTGGACATACTTACAAGCAGGAAATAAAAAACTCACCTGATCTTCAGGCCCTTTACTAGAACCTTCATCAAATCCACAGGCAATGGTGTATGGTGGGAATGGCTCTGACCAATATGCCTCCTGTGTGCAGTTTCTTTGAAGGAAGCCTTTAATGGGAAAATAGATCAGAGAATGAATTAAGGGGTGGATGTTCTGGCCAAGAAACAGCAAATTTTTATTCCTACTTTGATTCTGAAGTTGGACACAGGTCTAGTCACGTTCAGCAAGATTAGCTGTAGAGTTGCAATAGTCTATTTGTTGAGACAGATGTTCCCATTCATTCCAAGATGCAGTGGAACTGCCTCATTTCAAGTAGGAAATATATTCTGCAAGTTCAATCCTCACACAGAAGAAATCAAATTATTCTGCATTCCATCCTGCATTGACAAGATAATCTGTGCTTGTGGACAAAGCCTTCAGCTACCTGATTTAGCTTTGACTTTAGATAAAGTTTTTGAACTTGGTCCTGCACTGGATGGAGGGTTGGACTAGATGACTTCAAGAGGTCCTTTAGAGTAGGAGTTATTCTATGACTTTATAAATTAATGATTCTATGACATACTTATAGACCTTTACAACTTTAACAACATAGTGCAGTTGCCTATATTTCTGAGAACAGCAAAGACCAGAAAATTCAGCCCAGCAGAGCACAAACCACAAGAGTGCCAAGATGTGTATCTGGATAATTACTTGGATGTCCACTGACAGAAGAGAGCATTGTGAATCAGGAAAATATATACATTCCTCAGCCTTTAACTATTACAATTCATTTTTAAAACTGTATGTAAGGTTAAAAAGAATAGGAAAATAGTCTTGCCATAGATATTGGTGATTTCTTCAAAGAATCTTGGACAGGGAACTTGAACCACTTCCCCAAAAGTGGCTCTAGGCCAGCAGGTTAGACCATCCCAATCTCTGGCACATCCTGGAACAACAAAAAAAGAGCCTCTAAATAAAGAAACACACCCACAACTTCACACAGTTGGTCTTCCATCATGGCCCTGTCTGTGGCTTTCCCACTAATTCACATGCAAGAAAAGCAAATGAAGGATTTCATTGGTTTTTGCTTCCCCTTGAATGCATGATTGCTTACACATGCACTTGGCACTCCAGCTGGACCTTCCCCCACCTTATCTCATGACAGAGTGTAGCTGAAAATCAAGCAGACACAGTCTGAAAGTCAAACTAACTGGAGCTCTTCTTGTTGTCAGAACCAAAGTCACCAAAATCAAAACATTGAATAATTATTAGTGGTTCAGATTACTTATTAGTGAGCTTCAGAGTCTAGCAGAAAAGCACCAGACTTAAAAACTCAGCCTTAGTCTCAAGAGATTCCATGCTTAAACTCTACCAGTTTCACTGAATCACAGAACTTTAGAAGTTGGAAGGAAACTCAAAAGATCATCCAGCCCAACCCCCCTGCTAGAGCAGGATTGGTCTTAGGCAAGCAGTGGCATTTTTAGAATGGACTTTAACAGGGATTAACTTCATCCTAAACTAGAAGAACATCTCCCAGCATCATAAAAGAACCAGCAGCAGCAGCAGCAGGTCTGACTGGTTGGATACATGAGTCTCCTTAAACCAGAGATTGTTAGCTGATGGCACAGGGCATGCTGTTAGCTGAGAGTCCAACAAGAAGGGGTCTCAGAAGTTACACTCACAGCTTTGTCATGGGTGCATCACACTGAGACTCAAGCTGTGGTCAGCCAGTGCCTGTTGGCAGGTAGCTGTGGTTGCAGGACAGGAAAATCCTCAGCAGGTAAAGGTGCCAGGACCAACAAAACAAAGCACCATGCTATAACCAAAACTAAGTAGTGATGAGGTGGGTATAAAGCAGTGTATGAGTTTCATTTGGGAGCTGTTGTTGTCTTTCACTAATTTTTTTCTGTTTCCTCTCTGGCTGGTGACAAATCCAAACTTGTCAGGAGTTCAAATGTGGAAATAATAACACTTGCCTGTAGCTGCCCAAAGTTACTCTCTAGCTTCCAAAAGGATAGTCCTGAGAACCTGCCACAGCATTGTCCTCACATCACCCTTACCAGGATGAAAGCCTTGGCATCCCTAGTTTTCCAGGTGGGAAAATAAAAGCTCTGATTCACTATCTCTAATTTTAATTGTCTGAAATATGCTAGCTAAACTTAGCTGCCTTCCCTCTGTAATCAGGAGCAAGAGACAGGGACTTCCAGGGTGTGATTCATCCCATATTTTGGTGGCTCCTCTCTGAGGACAGGATGAATCACTCCCTGCAAATACCTAGGTCTCTCTGATGATTATAGGCTGCTAATTTTCAGATTAATAAAGTCAGGCAATATGAGTCCTGCTTAGATATGCAGTGGCCCACACACTTAGACTCTTAGAGAGGCTATGGTGCCTTTGAGGAGCTGGGAGGTCTAAAACTCTGTCATATTTGGTAATGTGAGGTTAAAAGTGAAAATGAGGTGACCTTAGGGAGGAGTGGAACCTGTATGATTGAAGTCTGAGATCTGGCTTCATTTCCAGTGATTTCTACAGTTTCTATCCAAGAAACCACTGAGGGCAGAGGCAGAAAGAGATGAGGTTATCAGGAGGCTAGTGTTGGCCAAATCACCTGAGGCCCCATGAAGACAACTGCAGTAGAAGTTGTAGCAAGTAATGTTGACATCATAGATCTTAAAGGGGTTTTTTTCAGTAGCTCAGGGCTCTTTCATTTTTAGACAATGGAGAAAATGAAGCACTTTTAGAGCTTGATTCAGCTGACCTATTTTGACACAGTGGCCTGATATAACTAATATGCTTAATATCAGAGCTTGACAAGCAGAACTGTTACCTTTAAGATCAGGTGACACAGACTCATTCTTTTCTAAGCAGAGAGCCTCATCTTTGACCACCTGCTGGAATATCTTGCATTCTGGATGGATTCCTGCAACCTTAGTGAGAGAAAGACAAAACAAACCAAGAACTTCTGTGATTATCAGAAGGAGAAGATCCAGGTTTCTTGACAGTGTGTACCTCATGGCTGATACTTTTGAGGTCTAAGAACATAAAACCCCCAGCTGAAGTGTTCTCTTTAAGTAGGACATGTAAGTAGCAGAAGGATGGATTTGGGGTGGGGATGACCACAGCCACCAGAGCCTGGAGTTTTGTTGCAGCCCAGTGCCTGGGTTAAATATTGCTGACACTTCAGTGTCTGAAAAATCACCACTGAGTGCAATTGCAGATGAAACCTGCAGACTATCCCATCAGAAGCAAAACCTGAGGCTAGGGTTGTTGACTTACAGTCATGTACCCTTGCTGGAAGTAATCTCAGTCTTAGGAAAATGACACACATGCAAGAAATGGAGAACAGTGATGATGCTTCAGTTTGTTGGCTTTCCTCAGGCTTTAAGAAAAACAAAGACATTAAACCACTTTACAGTTAAGGAAAAGCCTCCTGGGCAGAACATTACTTGTGATTTGTTGACTATGACTTTGTTATTTTTTGCTATTAATCTCACAATGCCTTGAGAGAAAAGTGCATGTTGTTAGTCTCATCTGCTTAGGATGGTTAGGGGATGGGGCTTCTAGATAACACAGGCTCTGCATTTGTTGCAGGGACATAGTGCTGCAATTTGGGAGGCATCTGTTGTAAGGACTGAGCCCTTGTAGAAAAAGAGTAGCTCCTGTTCACTTTAGAAAAGGATCATTTAAGAACCAAAAGAAAGCAGAGATTTCCAAGGCATAGATTTCCAATCTGGCAGGGTCCTCCCTACCACAGTAAGAAGTGTAAGAGGCTGATTTGAAATGCTGCTGCCTGGATCAACATTTCCTAGTAGCTAGGCAGTAACCTGGCATGAACCTTACTGCAAAACACAGGGGGGGATTTTCAGCCCAAAGCTTATGCAGAAAGCTTAGACACTTCATGCAGTGTTGTAGGCAGCACTCAAGGAATGGAGCTTTGCATTCCTGAGCATCATAACACAGAGATCTCTTTGCTGGCTTGAACGTCAGTGAGCAGCCAAAATTCACAGGTGCATTTCAGCTTTAAGTCCTAACTACTGGGATAATCTTGCTTGGAACAAAGCAAATCACATATTCAACATTAAAATGTTATCTGTGACAGGGCACAGGTATGCTAAAAACCTGATACTGTTTGGACAGCCAGATTTTGGAGTTCTGCTTTCTTTTAGAGCTCCTCTTCTTAACATGTGTGAGGTTATTGCACTGAAACCTTAAGTGGTTTACTCACTGATAGTAAATACAAGATTGGTTTGTATTTCCTCTGTTAGATGATGGTTTATTTGTTTGCCCCATTCTGAACAGAAGAAAACCCAAACCAATGGCACTTTGGGGTTTGATTTTCTCATGTTGGACAGCATCAGACTTGGCAAGAACTGAGAACTGTAATTTAGATCTCAAATAAAAGACAGATCTTCACTCATTAAGAAGCCCATTAGCACACTTGGGGGAAAGTAGGGACCTTTGCTATGCTCTCTGGAAACAAGGGAAGTGCTTCAAAGCTGGGCAGCAAATCTGTTAAGTCACTTTGAAAAAGCAATTCCATGGGCTCAAAGAGCCAGGAGTAAAATGGCAACATTTAGTCTTTTGGAAGAGGTGTCAAAAATCAAAGCAGTGGCTAAATTCATTGACAAGATGGGAAGGTTTCAAGAACTTGAAGAGTCTTTCCAGTGACCTAGTCTAATTTCCAATGCCATGCCATCCTAAAACCTCATTAATAGGTTTTGCATCTGGTGCATACATCATTTACTAGGAATATTCATTGCTGTTGCTTCTGTCTCTGCAGCTTGCAATTGTGTTTCAGACCTTATCTCAGGTCTGCTCTGAAGTCATCTCTGTACTCCCTGTTGCTGCTTCCCCTGTTCAATTTGTGTGATCTGACTCTGATGATTGAATATTTTACTTCTCCCTTACACAAAACCAGTTATCTGCCACTCATGTCACATGCTGACTCACAGCTTGGATAATTAAACCTCACCTCTTCTTTTAGGACAGAGAAAGGCACAGCAGAGGCTTGCAGAAATCCTGCATCCTCTGCCCATTTCTAACTGTGGCATGAAGTGAAGAGTCAGAGCTGAAAGTTGGCCAGTGATGTCAAAGACACAGTGCAGAGAACCAGGATGTGCTCTGAAATCCATACAGGTTTTTTTTCAGCTGAACTTGTGATGAACAGGAAAGGCACACAAGGTGGAAAGAGGTCCATGGAAAAGGCTGAACACAGGCTGAGCAACTGAAGAAGACAAAGAAATCCTCAGCCTTTTGGATAAACTTCCCAGAGTGTTGAACAAAACAAAAATCAAAATCTTCAGTGAGTTCTGTCTCTTTCCAGCTGCTTAACAACTTTCTCCCAAAGCCAAGGGTTAATTAGAAAGCTTGGAGACTGGGGAGCACAGATCAGCAAAGTCAGGGTCAATTTTCACATGGGCTTTGAAGGGAGCTGAGACCAATCTGAGGCTCTACTTCTGTACAGCTACACTCCCAATCACTGCAGGAAGGATCTTCCTATCCTCTGTGCCCCATGAGTAGTTCTGGGATGTTTATAATGCCATCTATGTTATACTACATTCATAAACAATTACCAAAGATTTCTTGTGCAGCAAAACCAAAATTCCACTGCTCAAACCTGCTTGTAAAAAGAGATGAGCATCCAGACTCTTTCTACCACACCCATGCCATGTTTACCATTCTTGATTTTGACTGACAGCAAAGTTGGAGGTCACCACAGCAGTGACATGACTCCAGCCACCAACAACATATTTAGTTACCATAAAAAGCCCTAGCCTCAACTTGCAAACTCTAACCCAGTCTAAATCCCAGAATCTTTCAACCCCAAAGGTAAAGACCTATTTCCAATCTCTTCAGCTAGTTAAATGGATTATTGCAGGAGTCTTTTTGGCTGAAAATGAGTACCTAGAGGCCATTTGCAGTGTTTGTTTTCTCTTTCTAACTCAATTACCTATGGAACAAGAGAAGCTGAGACACTGATTGCCTTACAGTCATTTAGAGAATATATTTCCCAGATTGTTTTTAAGACATTGGAGTAATGCTTGGATGCTCCTCAGTGTATTGGATTGTATTGCTCTGGCTGTATTTAACTGCATAGCCTTATACAGAGCAGTAGGTGCTATGCATACATAGCCATGTGTAGCAACTTATGTAGTAACTCCTAAGCATTCTGTATGTGACAGCACAGCCACAGTGATTTATTTTGTTTCTAAGCCTCATGTAATGAGTATTGTCTGGAGAAAAATGAAAATCAATTTATTAGTTCTGTGCTAAATTTGGTAGAGCATTTAATTATCAGTAACACTTACAGAAGAAGAGAACACTCATAGCTGAGGATCCTTGTTTTCTACCACTGCAAATATTCCTCCAAAGTCAAGAAAAATTTCTCTCTTTCTGCATGTGTGTTTGCCCAAAGGTGAGGTTCATGTCACCTGAGCCCAGAGAACTGGAGTCCTCTCAGCTGAAGCCAGAGCCATTCTTGTTCTTGCAGCACTTCCACCTTTTCCCAGTAGTACTGAAGGAAGCTAAAAGAATAGCTTTAGACAAGATCCCTAATTTTAGATAGATAATTTCAGATAATTAATCTAAACTCCCCCATTAAGCTTCCCTTAATGTTCAATAAAGGCAGACAAGGAGTTCCAGGGAAGAATTCCTCCTACCCCTCTCAAACAGCTATTTGAGGACAGTGACTCACTGTACAGGAGCTTGTCTCCCTTCATTAACTCCCTCCAGGCTGATTCTTCTCCCACACCTCCTGTTCCCTACAGATGGGAGTTTCAGGTCTGTAGGGACTGGATCCCTAGAAAAAAAACATGTATGTCCCTCCAACAAAAACCACTCAACAGGAACTAGATCAGAAACTTAGGTATCCATCTCTATTTTATTGGGAGCTCAGCATCCTCCCACAGCTTTGGATCCATATGTCTATTATCACAAGAAAATCTTCATTAAAACAAATGTATAGCTCAACAAAATCCAATGTATGCTTCTCTTCTCACCTCCATCCACTAGATCAGACTGAACTCCTTCCTCAGAAAGGTGAAAAGCTGTTCTGTGTTTGAAGAAGGAAAGTTTAGCTGAGCAGGAAGCACAGTGAATGCAGAGTCTTTTCTGTTCTCTATCCTCTGTTTCCTGAAACTCTGAGCACTTTAGGGCAGTAAAAAAACATTTTGATGCATTTCAGCACCCACTGCTTCCCTGTTCCTTGTCACTTACAAGCAAATGCTAATTTTTAATGTCAAGGACTCTATTTTGCAAGACACAAAGTATATCCTGCAATACACTGCTCCCTGGGGAGCTGACAGGAGGTAAAAGCACACAGTTTCACAGAGGAAGTTTTCAGGATTCCCCTTCTGGTTTATTTTTGTATCTGAGTAATGAATTATTTGCAGAATTCACAGTAGAATTATTGCTCTGCTTTTAGACAATCCTTTGCAACATGAAAGGACAGTTCATTCCTATGGGTTTCTGACCTTCCCTGAATATCTGATTTCCACAACACCCAGTTTGAGATACAAAACCCAGTAATATTTAAAGCACTGACTCTTACTACACATGTAGTTGGTGCTCATAGACAAGCAACAATTTGAGGCCAAAAGCTGCCTAGAGCATATAGTTTGTAGAACTTCTTTTATTATGGGCACAATCTGCTGCTACATGCTAGGATATTAAAATGGTGCATGGCAGCCCACAGATAGGCCTGATACATCCCTTCAGGTTAGCTCCACTCAGCTATAAAAATAAGTTGTGCCTTTACTTTGCATAAAAATTCCAGTCCAGATGCCAAAGTCACTCCACCTGTGGCTGCAGTGTAACACTTCAGACTGACTCATTTTCCCTGAAGGAAGAGTATTACACATAGGACTAAGTATATGTGGCAAGGTTTACATAGCAAGGACCTATGTCCAATTACTTGTCCATAAAGCTGTGTAAACACAGAGGAAAATAAAAAGAACCAACCAAGTTCCAGAGGATGGGAGTTGCAGGTGTGAAAACTTACATTGCATCTTTCACCTTTTAAAAATGAAGGGTCAAGATCAGTCTGCAACCACCTAGGCTCTTACTATTGCCAGTGGAAGAAAACAGACCCTAGAGGAACATTCACCCCATCAGCCTGTCTCAAGACAGGATGAAATACCTCCTAGGAAGGTGACTGTCTCCTTCTTAACTGCAGCAGGAGTTTGAATCCCAGCCTGCACTAAATATTTAACTGTGAAATGACTAAAGTTAGACTTCAGGAGTACCTGGGGTTACAGCCATGGGAAGGTCTCCAAACACTTTTCTGAGGCTGAAGATTAAGGGTCTATGACTTGGTTTTGCTAACCAGCCCAAGCAATGCCAGCAGTAGAAGCTGAGGCTCAGGGAGGGATGAATGTGCTTTAATTGTGTCTCTGTGCTCATACATCTTCCCTGATGTTTGACATTAACAGTCTCACCTGCTGCCTCCAGCATACAGCAGACATAAGACAGTTCCTGCTCCTTCTTGGTGATATTATAAACAGATTTCTTCAACAGTAAAAACATCAGCACTCTCTCAAAGAAGTAATTGTCCCAAATTCACCAGGAGGAGCCATTCCCTTTTAGTTATCCTCCTTCTCCAGCAAAGTTGCCTTTCTCAGGGCAACTGGGACTGCAAGCTTTCCCCTTCTGTTTCTCTAAAGCCTTGCTACAGCTCTTCTGATTAAGGGATGCTTTCCTGTCCTTTGGAAACTGCAATTCTAAAGAATGGAAATGAAAACTTATTTATTAATAGCCTCTTAGGGCTGGAGAATTTTACGAAAAAGAGCTGGGTCAAACCTCTACCTCAGGAATACTTTTCCTTTCCTCCCTTCCTACATCCCCATTCCCTTTGTTCAATCCTTTCCTCATTTTTCTTTCTTTCCCTAGTACGAGAAAAGTTACCTGGTTTCTCTGGACATCTCTCACCTCTTCACTCCCCACCCGAATCCCGTAGCACTATCCAGCTGCGTGAGGCAACATCTGGAGCCAGATGTTCAGAGCCTCGCCTGCCCCCTCCCTTCCTCCCGTCCCCGACCCCCCCCGGGACCAGGCACTCACCAGCGGCAGCAGCACCCAGCACAAACTTCGCATCCTCCGCAGCAGCCGCTGGGTCCTCCCCGGTCCTTCTGCTTGTTGGGAACCTGCCAAAAACCGCAAGAGAAGCCCAGCCCTCCCCAAACTGCCCAAGACCCGCCCAGGAGAGCTTTGTACCTCCCTTCCCGGACATCCAAAGCCCTTCTAGGGGAGTCCAGCACCTTTGAGCCCCCGCCCCCAGGACCAGGCTTGCAGAGAAGGGAAGGAGATTATCTCCAGCTTCCGGTTTTTAGGAACCTCTCCTCTGGTTGCCCACCTGCAAAACTGCAATTGTGCTGTAATGAGACTCTAGACAACTTGTGCATGTGTGGACAGCTGTATTATAATGCTGAAGTGTGGGTGGTTTGCAGCAGGCTGCATCCCACCTTAGCCTTGCAAATCAAAGAATTTAAAATCAAATAGTAGCCCCAGGATCATATGAGAGTGGCAGTTGGTTCTACAGCCTGGGCTGAATAAAGAAAGGGGGGAAAGCATCAATTTGTGGGATTATATTTGTAACCTAATTCTCATTTACCTCCTCCTTTCTATATGTTTTTCTTTCATTAGTGCATAATGGCATCCAATCACTTCCCTGCACAGGTAAGCCTCAAATGCTACTCCAAAATTCAACTCTGTTAGAAAGAGATTAAAACCTAAAAAAACTTCCAAAACCATCTGAAGTCTGCTTTTGACTGGTTTTCCCCATCTGTCGTGGATGAGTTAAAGCTTTAGCCAGCTCTCACTAGTAAATAAGGTGATTCCCATCACACTGGAATAGTTTTAGGACCCCACTACAAGGCAAGGACCACATGGTATCAGGCAGTTCCCAATTCTGATGCAAAAGAAAATTCAAAGTAGAGGTCTAGAATCTGTTCCCAGGGTAGGAACAAATTATAATACCTGCTGAACAGTATTGAATCAACTTGAGTATATGAGATCATAGAATAACAGAATAATTCAGGTCAGAAAGGACCTATGGAGACCTGGCCCCAACAATCTGCTCACCTCAAAACAGGTCAAATTTCAAAGTCAGGTCATGTTGCTCAGGGATTTGATTGCTGTGGTGCACAAAAAAAAGAATTGCTCTCAGGAGTCACACTGTAAACACAAAGGTGCAATTGAATTAGTATCAGCATGACATTCAGTACAATATTTCAACTAGATTCCATTATTTAAGGCCTCTCAGGTCACTTTGATGAAGACTTTTAGGTCATCACAACCAGTCTTCCAGTTTTGAGCAAAAACAAGTGAGAATCACTTGGGTTTTGAGGTTGGTTTTCTGTGTAATTCCTTGACATGGATGTTCCTAAGCAGGTCTGAGGAGGAGAAGTTGCTTCTTCAAGCAGATGTGGTCTCTCAGTGCTTCCTTCCTTTTCTGTTTTCTCTCCTCTATCTGCTTTTCCTATCTGTTCTCCAGCTGATCTAAAAACCAAGCCATATTCTAATCCTGGAGCTTTAAAACTCCTCTTGTAGTAGTTTTTGTCCATGTTAACAAAGAATCCAACCCCTATTCTTTTGGGGTTTTGTAACATCTGCCTGTAATTAATGTTATAAACC
This sequence comes from Galbula dea, assembly GCA_013399015.1. Classification (NCBI taxonomy): domain Eukaryota; kingdom Metazoa; phylum Chordata; class Aves; order Piciformes; family Galbulidae; genus Galbula; species Galbula dea. The sequence continues at coordinate 1,203,589 of VWZX01005703.1, forward strand.
TCACCTTCATTGCAGTCTCTGAGTTCCTTAGCCTGCTTACATCCTTCCATTCCTCTAAACAGATCCATTTGTAGGCTAAAACCTTATTTAGGCTGAAACCTAATTTCTGATTATCATATTAATTTCCTTTTTTCATTCTACTCTTTGCTATTTCTGTGTACCCAAAGAAGACCCAATAATGGAATTAGGCAGGAAAAGTAACCACACTTCTCGTGGTCTCTGGTATGCTCTGAGGCATTTTGCTACTTTTTAGCACAAAATAGTTCCTTGCCTGATAAACTGGTTATAACTCAGCAATTTTATTCTTTCTTCAGCAATCATAGAATAGCTAATAACAGGTAAGGACCAGCTCTGTTTCCCTACTGCTCTGCAACACCAACCTGGGCTCAAAACACAACTCTGATGTGCATAAAACTGTCCTTTTGTTGCCACCAACAAGCAACCTAACCATTAGGATGGTATGAAACTTAATCAATGAAGCAACAGAGCTGAGATTCTTCCTAATCCCTATCATGGATATTCTGAATCAATTGATGCCATTTAATGAAAATGACTTGACATTTACTGAGCTGCTCAGAACCTTTGTGGAAGCTGAAGGATGTTATTTGGATACCATATGCTACCTGAATGAGGCTTTTCCACCACTGCAGTGCAACAGTGTTTCCTCTGTGTGTGTACACAAGCACTTCCTTAGACACCAAAAGTATAATGCACCAGCCCCACATTGCAATATGAGCCATGAGCCAGGGAATAAAGGTGAATTTATTGGCATTTCTAAACAATCTTTTGATAAATGTGATTTTTGAGACAGGGGAGAAAGCAGGAAGAGAAAAGAAATGAAGAAACAGTTTGGTTTTGAGCTGCTGAAGAAGTCAGTCATTAAATATCAGAAAATAAGTACTCTAAGCTGCAAGAGGATAGTTTGTCCAATTAATTTTCTTTGTATACAGTAGCTGTGTTACCTGCTTACTATTTTTCTTGGCTAGAATTGACTCTTGCTGTGTCCTGGGGCTCTGGCTCCATATGCACCCATATTTTGTTACTGCTACCTGGCCTGACTCCAAGGACCACAGAAATACAGGCACAATTTTGTCATGCAACCATCACGTGGATTCTGCCCCACATGTTTTAATCTGTAAATTAATTCCATCCAAGCACCTAAGGTGCTTTCTGAATTTGAAAACTGTATCCTGTCTACCACAGACTATTTAGATTCTTTTAAAGATAAACTCCTTTAATCTCTTCAGCATTTCCACTTTAAAACAAAAATCAAACTCAGTGATCCCTTCTCCATTTCTACTTTATCTCATTTGTTGAAGAAGAAAGTTGTATTTTCAAACCTCAGGGAAGTTACTTCTCCCAGTGACACATAACGCAATCTGCATTCCTATTAATAGTCTCAGAGGAGCTGACAAACCAGCTGTTCCTCTCCTCAGAAAGAGTCTTCTGCATTCTATTATTCATTTGTTTTCTTGCTTTCCTCTGGTCATTAACTCAAACTCATTTCTGTTTGGTTTTCACAACGAGTAGAACACCACTGATCTCCATTCACTAGTGGGTTTAAGACTAAGCTGGCTTCTCTCCTAAGGGCCAAGAAAAGATCCATGTTTCTCCTAGGTGTAAGATGAGTCTAGAAAACAGAAGATAGGGAAACAGAGGCAACCTATTTTTAACAGTATAAAAGTTCTGTATCAAGTGTCTTGTTCTTTTTTCTTTCACTTATGCCACTTTCCCCCCTGGCTGTAGAGGGAGCTGATAGATCACCTCACACCTCCACACCAGCACTTGTCTCATTGAATTTCAGGCATTAAAAGTGTAAATGTGAACTGATTATTCCAAGTTGTTTTCACAGTCACAGACACCATTAAATGCAATTTGCCTGGCATAATTTAGATGTCTACAGAGGACAAGAGAATCAGTTCCTCAGGGCTTACTCCTCTCCACCAGCTCTAAAAGGAGGGTAGGATATGATTGCTTCGATGTAGATGTTTGCTTTAGGGATGAAATTCCACACAGTGGTATGGAAACCTATTGAAGGTATCTCTCTGGATCTGTAAGGTGGAAAAGTGAGCTCCTGCTGTGGTTAATAACCAGTCTAAACTAATCAGCTAGGCTCCTTTTGCAGTTAGGGGAATGACATAGAAAGCTCCTGTTAGAAACTCACTTGGACTATATTGTGGTGGGAGGTACTGAGTCCTAATTAGTCTGTCTTTTCCAAGCAACTTCAGTGGGAGATGAGAGATGGAGTGTGCTAAAGACATTGAGAAAATCAGATGTCAACACCTAGGTGTCTTGATGCAGTTTGGCCACTGGGGTCAGTAATAAGCATAGAATTGCCAGATTTGGAAGGGACCTTCAAGATCATCTAGTTCCTACCCACTGGAACCTTCATTTAGTGCACTGAGAGCTTCTTTAGAGGCCACTGACAATACTGGCTAAGACTTAGTATAACTTTATACCCTTCAAGGCTCAGTTAAATTGCCCAGTGCTAACTGAGATGCTTTAGTATATTTAACAATCACAGGAGGTTGGCAAATATGAAACATGGGCACTGAATAAGTATTGTTGCTGTCATTGATTTCTGTTTTCCAGTGGAAGATATTCCTTCATACTTCTAATGATCCTAGAGCTAGCACAATGCATTAAGGCTACTTGAAACTAGCTCTGGAAGAGTAGATGACAAGGAGAGCAGAGCTGTCATAAAAGCTCTATCTGTCAGGAGCTTTGGGGGATCTACAGAACTTTTCTGGCAGTACTTACAGTAGTGTTGGTGAAAAAACTCTCTGATGTTGCTCCAGTCTGTAAGAAGAGTCAAGATGTACACACAGGCAAGGTAAAACACCAGAGGACATGATGATGATGATGATGAAGATGATGGTGATGATGATGATGATGCAAACAGATGAAAAAAAACCCCTGAAATCACATATCAACCTTAACAAATACCTCCTTTTGATAGCAGTCGATTGTCTATTTATAGGAGCAAATAGGTCAACAGGAATTCAAATGTGACCAGCTGAGCTGAACACATTGTGTTTAAAGTGACTTGTGTAACAAATAATTAAGCCCTTGCCCAATTTGGCTCAGAACGTTTTTCAGAAGCTGCTGAGCTGCAGATTGCTGAAAGTCTGCCAGGTATTCTTGGAAAAATCACTGCATAGCTGTTGTGCTCTTATACCTCACCTGAACTTTCTGCTACAGCCACTGTCAGAGGAAAGAATCAGCTATTAATGCCTTTGCATTGAACTGCAACACTGTTTTTCATCTTCTTAAGCTTTAAAACGAAAGAAGTCAAATCCAACAAGCCAGTATATATTCTTATTTTAAATATTTCAGGACTGGAAGGTTGAATTTGCCATTGAAATAAAAGCTTTTGGAGCAATAATGTTTTATTGTAATATTTGCCATTAAGAGACCCTGATATTTTTCTCTGAGCTATGATTAAGGAAATCATAAACCAGCATCACTGCCATTTCCACTTACAACTACATTTGAAACTGCTGATGCAGATATTAACCAGGAAATCAAATGAAACAACAGAAGCAGAAGGCAGGTGAAGGTGAATGCCCAAAGCAACAGAGGCTTTTCTGCCTTGCTAACTTATTCCTAGAATTGCTTTTCAGGCAGGCATGTGAATCCTGAGAAGATCCATGATTACCTCCTGGAGTACTGGTCTGGCCTGGGTACACATCCTCACATCTTTTCTTGGAAACATCACCACCTTCATTCAGGTTGAAATGATCAGGTGATTAGTAGCTTATTTATGCAGCCTCCCTTTTACCAAGGGTAGAACTAACAGCTGCAAATACAATTCTCTCTGAGAAGGACAAAAACAGCTCCTGTGGCCTCTCTTAATTAATAGATGGCAATGAGCTTTGTATCAAGGACTTAAATGTTTCCTCCTAATGCTGGGTTTGTTGTTATTATTCTCTCTCCTCCTGACAGTGGAGGGTTTATTAGAGAGGAAAAGCTGCTGAGGAAGAATCACCCTAATTAAAAAGACATCTCATGAAACATGAAGCAATGACAGGAAGATTGTCCTCTTTTGGGTTGGTTAAATGTGAAACTACTTAGGGGTCTGAAGAGTCTGAGGGGCTGGAGGTATGTGCCCATGTGGTGGTTGTGGTGGTAGTGGTGAATTAAAGAAAAAGAGGTTTGCACAGCAGAGGGTTCAAGTAAATGGTAAGAAAAAGAAAGGTAACATAGCTGGAGACCTTTAAAGGCAGAAGCCATGCAGGTTCCCTTGGTGCTACACTCAAGCTACTTTCTCCTCTGTACTTTCTCTTCTACAGTGAGACCTGACAGACAGGTGAGTTAGCAGCATCTTTTGTTCATAGTATCATAGTGTTGGCTGAGCTGGAAGGGACCCACTAGGATCATCAAGTCCAGCTCTTAAACCCATGCAGGACACCCCAAGAATCACAGCATGTGCCTGAAAACATTATCCAAATGCTTCTGGAACTCCATCAGGCATGGTGCTGAGACAACCTCCCTGGAGAGGCTGTTCCAGATCCCAACAACCCTCTGAGTGAAGAACTTTCTCCTCATCTCCATCCTGAACCTCCTTTGACTCACCTTCATCCCATTTCCCCTAGGCCTATCACTGCCCACCAGATTGAGAAGATTTTGGTATCAGCTTTGTGCTGGTTTGCACCCATCTGCCTGTGCAGAGGTGAAGTCTTACCTCTGAGAAGGAGCTGACATCTGAATTTCATACTAGAATCATACTACCATAGAATGGTTTGGGTGGGAAGGGACCTCTCAAGGGCATCTAGTCCAACCCCCTGCAGTCAGCAGGGACATCTGCAACTAGATCAGGTTGCTCAGAGCCCCAAACAACCTAACCTGGGGTGGTTCCAGGGATGCGACATCTCCCATCTCTCTGGGCAACCTGGGCCAGCGTTTTACCACCCTCTGTAAAAAAATTCCTCCTTCTGTCTAGTCTAAATCTCTCTCTTAGTTTCAAACCATCACCCCTTGTCCTGTCCCAACAGGTCCTGAGGAAAAGAAGTGAGCAAGTGCTGTTGGTTAGGAAAGAAAATAATTATATATATATTGTAAGGAGTTTATATTTAGATTATATAGTTTCCAACTAGCTACAACTTCTATTTTTCTCCTTGAAACACTGTAACTTTTCTGTGTGCCTTGTGTTGGTTTGTTTCTTCCTTGGAAAAATGTTTCAATGTTTCCCTGCAACCCTACAAGTCAAAGCAAAAGGAAATTATTCCCACAACAAATCTGTCAAAATAACCTCTTTTTTTTGAAGTTTGGATTATTATTATTATTATTCCCAGGCATCTCTTTAAAAAGCAAAACAAGGATGCCTAAGGATGGACATATGGTCTCAGTTGAAATACTCAAGGACATTATGCTTTGCCTCCAGCTGCTACTCCAGAAGGACACAAACTCTCTGTTGAGGTTTAACCTCAGGAGCTCAGTCCCACGCAACTGCTTACTCACTCCTCCCCCAGTGGGATGGGGAAGAGAAAGGGAAGGGGAAAAAAAAAGTCTGAAAACTCCTGGGCTGAGCTGAAGACAATGCAAGAAGCTGCACACACAAGCAAAGCAAAGCAAGGAATTGACTCACCACTTCCCATTGGCAGGCAGGTGCTCATCCTTCTCCAGGAGAGCAGGGCTCCCTCATGTGTAACAGGGACTTGAGAGGACAAATGCCATCAGTCCAAAGGTCTCCCCTTTCCTCCTTCATCCCCTGTGCTGTGTTGACTGCTGTGCTGTATCCATCTATCTTGTGAAGACCCCGAGATACCTCTGGATATTGGCAGGGCAATGAGATATCCAATTTTTTATGGCTGAAATGCTCCCATCCTGTGAAAAGAAATGTCAGGGGAAATGGTTTGGACTAGAAAGAATCAGGGGGGAAAAAATCATTCTATAGGGAAGCAGAAAACAGACCACATAATAACTTTCAGGAACTAGAACAAAATCCAGGAGGTGACAGCAAAATGCAGTGCTGAAATGAGTGGCATGGAGCATCTTCAACTGCAGTGGTTCTGTATCCTTGTGTGCTCCTTACTTGTTTTTCCCCTAAGAATTTGGAAATCCAGTGTCCCATTCCAGCTACTCCTGAAAAAAGCCAGCTGGGGATGAATACTGTTATCTTTATGTCTTTATTCTTTATGAAAGAATAATAGAGTGGAATGTATTCTCTTCAGCACCCTTCTTTGAGGGAAAGAAGAGTGCCTGGGACCAAAACTTAGAAAAACACAGGAATCACCTGAGAGTTCCAATTTTCAGGGTCATTTGGATTAAAAATAAATCAATCAATTACAAATCCCAACCACCTTCACTGTTTCCACCAGCCACAGAACTGCCTACATTACTGAGGAGCTAAAAGATCTAACCGTTGAGGAAAGGCCGATGGTTTCTAGCCAGGAATCAGTGTGGCATAGGAAAAGGTCCCGTAGCAGTAACATATATATCAGCAATTAAAGCTGTCTCTAAAAGGACCTCCTTCTTATTCCTGAACTATTTGGTTCCTTGAAAATGGCAGAAATTATTTGATTTGTGTTTGCCCTGAGACATTGTTGCTTCCTCTACCCAGTTTGTTGGGGGTAGTTGTGAGGAGAATAGAGGAATAGAACCAAATAAATCTGTTTCAAGGCATTCATTGGAGAAAAAAAGGTAATTCTGTCTTTCTAATAATGTCTGGTATTATTATTATAATTATTATATTGTCACTTGCTGGGAGAAAACCTCACTTGTAGCTGCAACACCTTAAGAAGACAACTCTTTCTGAAAGACCAAACCTCTTTCTAGCCTTGCCAAGACTTGCTTCACACCCCAAAGAGCTTCCCGGTCCTATTCCCTCTGGTTTCTGGCTCTTCGCTCACTCCCTCGCTGTTTGTCCATCTGACACTAGATGGAGCTGAAGATCTGCTGAAGGTACCGGTCTCCATCGCTCCTTTTGCCCGCAGAGGGCAACCAAGCTCTTCGTGGGTCTGGTCCTGGTGTCCGAGCAGGGGATCCGAAGAGGTGAATGGAGTGCTGTAAAACATGAGGGATTTGGGGCTGTCGGACAGGCAGTTTGATTCCATCAGTAACGATGGTCTCGGGGGGTGGGTTAACTAATTCTTGAGCTATCAGGATTTTTGGATGTAGGCAGAGATAGGGATAGTCAACAGGTGCATGGCAAAGGGTTTGTGGATGTGATATATCTGGGACAAGAAAAGCTTTGGGATGCTTTCCCAAGCTCAGGAATGCAAGATGGGAAAGCAAAGAGAGGACTGGTAAAAGCAGGGCTGTGGAGAAGCTGCATCTTGGCAGAAGCACAGGAGGCAGACAGATCCTTCCTCCTTCCTTCCTATCACCAGCACGGGACTAGCTAGGGGGTCAGCCCTGAATTGCCACCCTAATGCCTCTGATCTCAGCAAACCACAGAGTGGTAGGGGTTGGGAGGGATCTCTGGTGATCATCTAGTCCAACCACCCTGCTAAAGCAGGCTCATCTAAAACATTACGTTGTTTCCATTCTCTCTCTTTTCTTTGTCACTTTCCACCAAACTACAGAGCCAACGCAGGAACATCTGTGCTCTAATGTTCATCTCCAGCTACTTCACCTGTGCACAAGGTCTCCAGAAATCCCAAGCCCTCTCCTAGATGAATATTGAGCTGCTCTAGAACCTCCCCAGTTCCAAAGGAAAGGTGTCCACCTAACCATGGCTGCTTGTCACACAGCTTCATTTCTAGTCTTCCTACCATGTAGTTAAGGGAACTCCATAAAAGATGGAGCAGCTGCAAGAAGGGGACCACGAGGTGATCAAAGCTTCCAGGTTCTGTCCTAACAACATCTTACATGATGAGAATAAGACACAAAATGGCAATTCTACAGCAGAGTTTAAAGTTGATTTCCCATCTCCAAAGTAAATTAGGCAGATGTACTTTCTCCTAGCAAATGACAAAAGCACCAGGAAGAGATCTGATGGCAAATGACCCTAGTAAGACAAACTTTGTGTCATTATCTAGTATATAAGCTATGTAAAATAGATATTTTTATTAATGCACATACAGGTTTGTACACATTTACCTCCATCTGAAGCTAAACTGTGCCATGTTAACTGCCATTCACTCCAGAAACAGCAGTCACTAATGAGAGGAGATGTTTGTGGAAGAGAATTCACTGACTTTTTACTGCTCTGTCTACCCTGACAACAAAACTAAGCAAATATAACAGCTACTGGTGAAGACTCTGGGGTTTACCTTTTGCTCCTTTTTGCAGTATGATTCCAATTTAGTTTTTGGAATCATGTTCAGGAATGCTCCTTTTGTAGCTCTCAGGAGATTTCTTCTGCTGCTGTCTTTATACACAACAGGTCTGTGCCTTAATGAGGTCCAACCAACCTGGCTTTGAAAAGGGCATGTTTCTGAGGAACTTTGACACACATCTCCACTGCCTGTTTTCTGTGTGATGGTAACATGAAAAACCTGACCTTACTCCACAGCAAGATTGGTTCCAGTTTTAATGAACCCAAGCCTGGAAAGAGAGGGTTTATTTTTCATTAGGATGGTGGACACAAGGGGAAAAGCACATCCTCTCTTTTCTTCACCTGTGAAACAGCAGTAACAAGAAGGTTCAGCCTAGCCAGAGCCTGGGGACATCTTTAACTTGGTTGTGTTAATCAACCTTAACATAAACAGAAGCAGACCCTGCAAAATAAAAAGGAAAAACCCCATAATTCTCTGTATAAATCTCTAGGCATTTCTTTCTTCACTTACTGGTAAATTAGATGTGTAAAATGTGTTCATTGTTTTCTCTTTGGAAAACATGACATTATTAATCTTTTTAAATCAACCCAACTTTGGTCTCCAAGCCAGGCCAACAAAGCTGCTTTGTATCAGTCCAAGCTGTATTTACCTTCCTGTTATTCAGAGTCCATTGGAGAAGGAAATAGTGAGTTATAGAAACAAAGTTCCTGTAGAAAAAGGGGGGAGGAAGAGGAGAAAAAGGAGAAAGAGGACAACAAATCTAAGGTCCTTTGTCCCATTCCTGATGTATTGACTCCTGATACCTTCTTCAACAGGAATGTGGCATGAAACACCCAAGGAACAGGGTATGGGAAATTCAGAATACCAGATTTTTGTGTTTCTCTTGCTCCTGAAGAGTAAGAAAGGTGCTTCTGAAGCAATGTAGCAGGCTCCTGAAATGTGGTGTCTCCCTGCAGAAGGTCCTGAGTGTCCACCTGTCCTTCTGAGGCTAAGCAGACAGCAGAGCTCAGGTTCTGTTTGTGTGGGAGCATGTATGGGGATGTTGTTTGTCTTTGGAACTCTTCACTAATTGGCTAAGATTTAGGGAGAGCTGGATCTTCCTTAAACATCAAGGAACATTCTCCCCAGTGAGCACTTCTTTTCTTGTCACTGTCTGAACATCAAACCACAAAGTCCAGCTCTGCCCAGTAAGTCCAACTGTGAGTTCATGTTACCAAGTTAATTAGAAGGAGTTAATCAGCTGACTTATGCTCAAAACACAAAGCTACCAGAGACTTTGGGGAGAAGAATCCATCAGTGAAGTCATGCATCAGGGAACATGTCTTGGGTTGTTAGAACTCTGATGGGAACATTTCTGTCCTGAGTGCTCTGTGAATTGACTCTCCCTTTCAAAGCTTCCATCTGACTGCTCTAAATATCTTCTATCTACCTACTTGCTGGTAAAGCAGGAAAAGATCTTGTTTTAAGACATTAAAAAGTCATTTCTGCTTTAATCTAGGATGACCACTGGTGGCAGAAGGAGTGGAATTAAGGCCCTAATTGCAAGAATCCCATGCTGTGGCAGGCACTGATTTTGCTTGCAAGCAAATCTCTCCAGGATCATTTCTCTTAGCCTGCTGGTGATTAAGGGCAGGTTGGCAGAAGAAGAGGCTGGGAAAGAGATCAGGCTGATGAGCTGAGAACATCAACTGACACAGTTGATTAAAACAAGGCCTTTGGGACCTTGGTTATTATTTATTTATGGTTACACTGCTAGAACTTGCTATGAAATGTTTCTATTCAGCCATTACTCTTTTCAGGAGGTTTCATTTTTGTTAAGTGGAAGCAATTTTACAGTCTCCATGATATTTTTCCCCCTCCCTTCATTTCTGCCCTGTGTTATCAGGATATTTCTATGGAGATATAACATTTTTTACTGTGTATCTTGACACAGAAGGGGAAAAAAAAAAGTCTTTGTCATATCCCAGCACCAGCACAGCTACAGCATTCCACTGCAGAAATGGATTGTCACAGAACTTCTCCTTCCTTACTGAAGTCCCCTTCAAGGTGTTGCCTATATATTGCCAGACCTTAAGTTCCCATGGACATTGAAGGGAGAGCACTGAGCCCAGACTTCTCTTCCACAATCTTCTTTCTCACTGACCTGAAGTCAAAGAAACCTAAATCTAGCCAACCAGTCCACACTTAGGCATTTATATACATATATATATTTTTTTATCCCTAAACAACTCTACATATTCTAGCTTTTGAGTAGAAATGGGAAAGTAGAATTCATGCACATACCCTTAGTGACAGGCTTGGGAGTTCATCTTCTCCTTAGCCCCAGGCCCTCTATTGGTCTTCTTCAGTGTTTTGATGCTACTTTCAGAAGTGCTGTCTCTCTTGCTGACAGTTATTGTATCACCATTCAGATGTTAGCAGACCTTTAGTCCATCATGTGAAGTGACCACTAAGCAGCTGTTAGCTGTTGTTCCAAAGCAAGACAGGAATTTGGGCAGTCCTGGAGAGGGATCATCAAAAGACAGACAGAAAGCTACATCAGATTTGGTATTAAAGTAACACAGACACCTCCCACACAGTAAAACTGGGCAGGAGGAGGGGGGAAATGGAGCCAAATTTGTGTCCTTTTTTTGGTTTTTAAATTACTTTTGGAAGGTTTTGATCTGTTTGCATGTTAGTTTTGAAAAATAGAGTTGGGAGTTAAAAATAGACATTTTCCATCCAAGGATCATAGGATTGTCAGAGTTGGAAGGGACCTCAAAGATCATCTAATTCCAATGCCCTGCCTGGCAGGGACACCTCCCACTAGATCAGGTTATAAATGTAATCTTCTCACATGAATGGAATGAATGAAGACTATTGAGGGGCATAGTTCAGCTCTTTGTTTTACACAAGAATAACCAGTTTGTAGCAGGGATAACATCTGGATGCAAGGTCTGTAGGGAAAAGCAGCAGTATTTATTACCTGAGCTGTGATGAAGACAGGTGGAAGGTTGTCCTTTTTTCTCCAACTGCATCAGCTGCAAACACTGAATGCTGGAAGGAATTTTGTCTAATTCTCTTGGTCTGAACATCTATGTTCTTATGGTTCTTCTTGCACTTCTCTTTTATAGCTGCAGATGGACACATCCAGGCATCTTTGAAAGCAGGTATATGTCTAAGATAACCAGTTTGATCAGTGTGTTTCCAGTAAAGTCTAATTTTCCCATATGCTAAACACATCTGCATACCTCCCTTCTGAAACCTGGCTGCTGACATCCTTCTCATTGCTGTCTCAAATCCAAGCCCAAGTGACTGGAGAGGTTTGAAGCAGCAGTCATTCTGTCTTTGCTGGGGGACAGTGAGGTCCATCTTGATCAAATCTATATGACCACTTAGTAAAATCCTTCTGATTGCCAATTTCCTCTTGCATTAGCCCAGATAACAACACTTCCTCCAGCCAAGCCCAGAACTCAACACACCCCAACTGTGACTGCTTGGGAGCCAACAAAAAGAGATTTTCCTGGCTATCCCCAAAGCCTCAAAGACAGGCTTCCAAAAGCTTAGACTGAACATGAAACTTGAAGCACCTCAGAGGAAGTCAGAAATTCAAACCCCATCATCTGTTCATCAGATGAGACCAGAAGTCATAGTTTAAATGTGTGCCTTCAACCCCCATTCTAAAGACAAAGTCAAAGGGCTCATTCTAAGCTACATATGTATTGATCAGACTACTAACACTTGCTAATTGGTTAATTAGATCAAGTGAAGTAACCAACAGCTGATCTCCTAGGAAGGTTCCTTTTGCTGTGCTGTGAGGGGTGAGTTTGAGTCTTTACTCAGATTTTATCCTTCTCTCTAAGACTATACTGAGGTAAGATACAGGAGGGTTCACTTAAGTGGGTTTAGTGGTGCCTGAGGAGTGGCAGTGTGTTATTGCAGCTCTCTGAGGGTGCTTTGTGATAATTGTTGGTCTAAAAGATATTCTCTGACCTTTATGTTTTCTCTGTAAGTTAATCTGTACATTGTCCTTCTGGATGTTGCTTGAGGCTTGTAAAAGGTGATATATTGTGTTTGGGGTAAGTGGTAAGTGTGGTGGTGTTAGGTGGATGGTTGGACTCAATGATCTCAGAGGTCTTTTCCAACCATTATGATTCCATGACTTAGGAGGCTTTGAGAAAGATGTTAGTGGTTCTTATAACCACCTCAGTAAGGAATTCTGGGGGTTTGATCTGGCTGATAACTGATGGATACAGCTGGTACAACTATTAACACTACATCAGTAAAGCTATTTATTTCTTCTGGAAGTTGACAGAAGTATTTACATGCTGTTGAATCTTTCTGGCACTCTGTGTGAGAACCCTTGACTGTCCCAGGTGAGGCTGCTGTCAGTGAAGATGAATGGACTTGAGAGTAGAAAAGGCTCAGAAATCTGAGGACAGTTCTTGTTCTTGGAGGACTTAGTTTATCACTATCCCTCTGCCATTCCCTGCTCCCTCCACAGGAGCTCATATAGCCTCAAAGAGGTTCTTCAATCACTACACCCCCCCCCCCCCANCCCCCCCCCCCCCCCCCCCAGGTGTCAAACACTTTTGCAGCAACTACCAAGTGGGGTTGAATTGCACATAGACTGCACAACTGTGCCCTTCTCAGTAGCTATTAGGCTTGAAATGTCTTACTCCTGTTTCAGATCCACTTTACTTTGCCAGAAAAGCAAGTTGTCAGCCCTTCAGGCTTGGCTTTTTAAACAAGATTTAGTTGTTCTCTTCCTCTCAGAAACTTTTTTCAGTGTTACAAAGCACAAGTGGTGTGTCCTTTCCCTCTGCTGTGTTGCCTTTCATTTTAATATTGCTGCTGCTATTGGCATTTATCCAAGTGATCTAAACTCAATTTGTCTTGCTAGATTGATTTTTCTATTTACTGAGAGTACCACTAGGAAAATATTTGTATAGTTTAAATGGATCTGTAAAGACATGATGGAATATCCATGCAATCTTTATCTAGTTGATCAAAGTTGTCAGTTCTTCTTATCTAATTCTGACACTTACATGACCCCATTATTGAGAGATCTGAGTATTTCAGCCTATTTCTATCTTGATAATTCCCTTAAGAGATAGGGACACAATACAATCTCTCTTTTACTGTTGGCTGGAACCCATAAGATAAAGCCCAGCTCTATGAATTTCTTTTAAGCAGTGTTCAGTCTACTGTGTTTGACTCAGCTGTTCATTAATTCAGGCATGATAGTCTAATTAAGAAGCAGATTCTTAAAGGTAAGTAGATTTGGAAAAGATACAATAGTGAAATGTTGACTTGGAATTTATTTTAGCTAAGGCTCTAAATCCTGGCTTCTTCTGGGTTTGGGTTTTGTTCTTTTTCTGTTTGAGGTTTTTTTTCTGTGTGTTGTTTGGATTTGTGTTGTGGGGGGTTTTGATATCAGAAAAAATTTCTTTACTTGAGAAGGTTAACAGACATTGGCCTAGGCTGCCCAGGGAGGTGGGGGAGTCACCATCCCTGGTGGTGTTTAAAAAGCATCTAGATGTAGCACTTAGGGACTTGGTTTAGTCTTAGGGATGTGGGTTTAGATAACAATGCTAGGTTGCTGGTTGGACTTGGTGATCTTAGAGATCTCTTCCAACCTTGATAGTTCTGTGATTCTGTGACACATTGCCCTGGCTGATGAATTGCAAACACTGCACCAACACAGGACAATTGTCCCACTTCCAAAACAGGGAAGGGAGAGTTAACAATAGTTATTAGCTATTTCAAGCTGTTTCCTGTGGACCTGATATTGGTCAACACACATTTTTATCTAGTGTCTTGCTTCAACTACTGTCTCTAGGCTGAAAAGCTCTGCTGTAAGAAACACTTCTTACTGCATACTTGCAGTACTTGCACAGTGGAAGTCAAATCCAGTTTTGATGCCTCCTGCAAATCATCATCATCATCATTGTGGGCTTAATAGTGGAGGTTTGATTGGAGCTTTTATTCCTGATATCAAACTTCATTTTCTACATCTCTTTTATTTTTTGTCCTCACTCTGTTACAAAAAGTACTTAAACCCAACCTTATAATTTTGAGCAAATTGAGACTCTGCAGCTGCTGGAGCTGACAGTGTCTGACAAACACTTTTCCTTTAGGGTTATGTCAATTCTGTTGTTACAGAACATGCTGAGCCTGGATCCATCCTGTCTCTCTTTGACATGTCCCTAGGAGTTGTCATTTGCAGTGATGGATGAAATGGTTACATTCAGGCAGCACTCCCTAAGGAAAGTTCTCCTTTCAGGGGAAAGATCAGTGTTTAATTGCAGGTTGGGATCACTGTTGGCTTTTTTATTAAGCAATGTGCTAACAGAATAAGCATGCCTCTTAACATCTATGGCTGTTGGAGTAGTTTCACTAACTAAAGGTTCAGAAGGCTGAATGTCCCTTTTACACCCAGAAACTATTGACAAGGTCTTTGGGTTTTAGTGTGGGGTATTTTTCCCCCTCCCCCAGGCTTTTCTGATTTCCAGTCTGAGATAAAAACACAGAGCTTGATCCAATGTCTTATGATTTAATGGAGCTTCCTTTGGTTTTCATTGATGTAGGATCAGAGACATCCAATAGTTTAAATCAGGTGTCACTGGTTTTGCCTAGCAAATTCTCCAGGGCCAGGGAAGAGCCCAAGAACTGCTAGGTTTGATTACCCAGGTAGCTGAGTTGTTGTTATGGTTTCTGGCAGGGTTTTGGTCATGCATTCAAAGCAATTCCTCCCTTTATTCACATGAATTCACACAAGTCATTTAGTTATTGTCAAGAAGGAGCTTGGATGAGTCCATGTGCCCTAAAGGGAGGGAAAGGGTTTGGCTGATGGTCTGTGAGCCATGTTATTCCTGTTCAAGATCTAGGCATTTAGGACATGGGAGCTGAAGACTGTAATGTGCTAGATAAATGCCCATCAGGTGTCAATCTTGTGAGGAAAGATCTTACCTAAGTAAATGATGAGATTTAAGTGTTGGGAGTAAGGTTCATCTCATTTAACTTTAGAGATCTGCTGTTCCCCTTGGGAAATACAGTCAGCAGAAAGAAATGAGCCCTTCCAGAATGCTTCATCATGGCTCTGGTGAAGTGAGTTGTGCCAGAGGCTGCACTGGTGGTGTTTTGACTCCATCTCCAGTGGAGAGAGCTCAGGATCAAACATTAATGTTATAGGTACATGGGAATTTGTGTTTAGTCAAATGCTTTTACCCTTTAATTCTTATTTATTGAAGTAGAGCATGTGGGAAGGGAAGATGCTACTGTTTCAGTGTTCATGGGCACATTTGCTCAATCATCTCTGAATTCAGGGAACACAATTTCACTTTGTTTCACTCAGAATTTGCCTTTGGTTTTGCCTCATGATTGAATGCTATGGATACTAGGCTGTAGGCTATTCTTGAGATTGAGAGAAAGATTTTGGAAGAGAAAAATCCAGCTTGCAACTCAAAAACTACTTTTACAAAGCCAGGTTTTGGCCCAGAAATAGCCTGCCTTTCCCAAAAAGATGTTTGTGAAGAGGGTGGGAGGCCACCTTTGTTGTTTTGCTGGGTGGCCACTCTCATAAAGTTCCCAATATAGATACTCTGAGTATTTATCTGGGTATTAGCACTGAGATGTGTTAGGGAAGAGGAGACAAAAAAGATCCTGTAATCCTGTAGCTGATCCATTCAAGACTTTTAGTTTACTTCAGAACTGGAAGTGACTCAGAGTGTGAACTATTATAGAGCTTGGCTGTTTGATTTATTGTTTTATAGTGCAGAAATGATGAATGTTTGTGAAGGGTAAATATGCCCATCTGAGCCTATCAGTTTTCCCTATCATGCCTGCAGCTTGCTTTCAGACTGATTTGCAACTTCTAGTTTATCTATGGAAAATTCCAATGAAGTCTAAATGACTGATTGAAACCTCTGGTAGTAACTGTTGATATTTGCTTAGCTGATATTTGCTCTGTAGGAAACTTAGACTCAGCCCTTTAAGTACAAATCAGCATCTCTCCATTTCAGCCTCATTTTTCTCTTTGCAAATTGATGCCTGAACCTGGTCTAGTAATAATCAGTTACTGCTTAAACCAAGGTTTTCTTAGCCATCACTGAGGCAACCAGGCTTCATTTCTACCTGGAATGTTTGCTTTAAGGAAGTTTTCCTGTATTTCTTCATAGTGATATTTTACATGTTTAAAGAAATACAAACAGCCCCAAGTGGTCTCTTTTCTACCATGGATTTCATCCACCTAACCTGCCTTAGAAAAATCTGTGACAGAAGAGATTGTCTGCCTTGCCTTGGAAAGCCTAATTCCTACAAAAGTGATAGATGGTGACACAAAACCCCTCTTCATTCCTTAAGCATGTTTGAAATTGTTGCTTTCCTACATCTCAGGCAATGTCAGGCCAAATTAATTAACCAAAACCCCAAATTAATTCCTATAATTAATTTAATCACTCACAAGCAGACTTTTTGGGTGATCCAAACAAGCCTAGTTACTAATAATTCTTCATTTTAGAACAGAAAGACAAAGGGCCAGAGGATATAGGTTGTGGAAGCCTCATCCCTGGAAGCTTTTAAGACAAGGCTTGATGGGGGCCTGGGCAACCTGATCTAGGGGATGGTGTCCCTGCCAGGCAGGGGGGTTGGAGCTAGGTGAACTTTGAGGTCCCTTCCAACTCTGACAACTCTATGATTCTATGATATGAGACATTGTTATTCCTTAGCAAGCTGATCAAGTAAGGATGTGGCAATCCAAGTCCAGCTTCTGTTCTGAGGATATTAGAAGCTTCAGAATGACTTTTCTGGGATGAGAAAGTTTTCCTAGGAGTAATGATGCCAGTAAGGATGATCTATAGAAAAGATGCTTGGCCCCAGCTGACCCAGTTTTTGCCTCATTGATGATGTCAAGAGTAGAACAGAAGTTTCTGGAGACTTGGTCAAAACTTTCACACATCTGGTTGGGAAGTAGATCTGTGCTCTACCTGTGTGCCATGATCTCTGGTGCCAGCATGTTCACTAAGCTTAGCAGATGTGTCATGATGAATACACACAGGGACTGACACTTTTTACAAGCTGCCTGTACAGGCAAAAAGGAGTGAAAGAAAAAGGCTGGAGTTAAGCATTTACCTCCTCATGCTCATCCTTTACAGGCAGCTGACTATAACCACTGCCACCCTACAGCCCAGAGCCAACAGAAAATAGGATCTCAGGAGACAGCCCCAGGGGTCCACAGTTCTGCCAAAGCCAAGGTGGCCAAATGTCTGCAAGCTATAATTAACTCTGTCTCCCAGCAGTTCTCAGAGTCCAAGGCAATAATACACCTCACACCTGACAATCCCAACCACTGGTCATTTTTCTCTGTAATTGCAGCTTTGCTCCAGAGCTACTCAGCTCACCTGCTCATTTGAGGGGAGACTGGTTTAGAAAGACATTAGAAGAGGATGTCAGGTCCCCTGGCTCCCTTGGTCATGTGCTTTAGTGTGTCAGAGGAACCATTTCCATTCAGCTGTACAATCAAGCTGGAGAGCAAAAGGTCTGGGAGGGATAAGCTGCCTCCTGATTTCTCCTAGTTGCCCCAAGATAGAAACAAACCTGGAAATTGTTTCCCATTAAAGGCAGATTGCTGGAGTCAGTGCTGTCAGGGAAAAGGCTGCATCATTGTCTACAGAATGAAACACCTCTCTTACAGGGTGTGGGAATGAAGCTGTGTAGCCAATTTAATCCTTGCAGAGCCTCTTGCTTTATCAGCCTACACACTATTATCCCTTTCATTGCTGGCTACAACCTGCCTTATAGACTTGTCACTCCAGCAAGGACCTGGAGGGATTAGAGCCATTGTTGGGCTGCTGCCAGGCTTCCCACTGCAGAAATCCCACTGACCTAGCAAAAACACAACCAGGTTGGGCTTTCAGCTTCCTTCTACACTTGTCAAGGTTGGCTCTGCTGTAGCTGAAGGCATTGTCCTTGTCTAGTGGTTCCATATGTGACCTTTCTGTTAGGAAAGCAGCAGCAGGTGTTGGATCTCAAAATACAGGGTTTAGTCCTCACACTTCTTGCTGAGACTTCAACTTACAAGTTAGGAATTTACAACTTGCTGGATAGTAAGAACTTAAGTTTTACAGGTCTGTTGGTGTTATTTGTTTCTAGTTCTCCCTGTTTGGCCATGCCTCACATTGCTCCTTGCTCCCACTTAACACTTTCATGCCATTTCCTTGTGCTGCTCAACACCTCCTAGATGGAGCTCTCTCTGTGGTTGGGTTAGCTGCTTTAAATTCAGAAACTTTGCTAACCATTAGCATTTCAGAGAACAGAAGAAGAAATAAACTATCTCTCAGGCCACAGGAAACCCTTAAGCAACTTTTTTCTGTCCTTCTTCCCTTGACCAAGCTTGTCACACAAGTACATCTGGTTTCATTCTATATATTTTTGTTTGAACTTTGAATCTAACCTTTACATCTCTCTGGCTTACAAGGCATGAGTAACTTGTCATGTCATGCACATGCAGATGGTGACAACTCTGAACTTCTAAATGTTATTGTAACTGTGTGATGATTAGCTCATGTTAATAGGAATAGCTTTCAAAACAAATAACCCTGAACATGGAGGCAAAAACAGTTTTAGTTCTGGCTATTGTTTTTCCCCCACTTGTCTCAATGCACCAGATAACAAAATACTACTATTTGTAAGCTGTCCACTTGTAGCTCCTGAGATTTGCTTTGCCTTTAGGCATCAGGCTTGCAGATGGCTCTCTGCTCCAAATAATCTATTTATTGGAGCTACTGTTGAGTCAGCCTTCAACACAGGAAAGCCACAGGAAAATGTGGTTTCTTCTTTTCATGTCTAATTTGTGAAAGTGCCTTGGCTGTGTCCCTGGGCCCCCAAAACTGCTGAAAGGTTTGGAGAGTAGGGGATGGAGGAAGAAGCATGGTTGGGAGCTCATTTGGAGCCAGTGAGGGCTGTGTGCAGGAAGCAAGGGAGTAAGATTTATTAGTCTGTGAAGATGGGGAAGGACTTATGTGAGCAATGTCCCCAGTGCAATGCAATTTTAAAGTAGCTTGTAGTGGAGCAATAGTTATCACAGAAAGGCTAATACTTCAATAAATGTTGGGCTTAGTAGTCTGAATAAAGGTACAGAAGAGAATTAAATCTTTAGCACCTGATCCCACAACTTCAGTTTGGTTCTCTAGAGATACTATAGGTTGTCTAGAGTGTAACACAACAGGATGCAGAGCACAAGGTGAGGTAACTGGTTCAGATGAAGACTCCTATTCTGATGACCCCAGACTAGACACTTAGCTTTGCACACATTTGACCCAAATTCTTTTTATCTATAGAGTCAGCAACTCAACTGCAGCTATTATTTTGTCTCTAGATGAGCAGAATGTGGCCCTTTCCCTTGGCTACCATTTAATTCCACATTTGGTCATGTCTCCAAACTGGAAGTGCACTTCCCTACTGGTGCAGATCCATGCAGAGTCACCCTAAGAAGCAGACTCCAGATTTATGTCAGTTAAGGACATGGCTACTTTTCTTCTAAGCCTTTACATTCCTGTCCCCCCTCATCATGCCAATTTAAACCAGTGCCAGTCTATCAGTGTTAATGGAGCTGTGCCTGATTTATGATGCTGGGACACTAAAATCAAACAGAAAACCCATAAAAGTTTTAATTAATCATTTTAACATGCAGTAATCAATGTAACCTACTTTCATGTGAATTATTTTACTTGGAGAAATAGATTATCTTGAAGAAATACTGAATTAATTCATGATAAAAATGACTGCAAGCTATTTACTGTGTGCCCATGGCACTGAAGGACTCTGCAACATTTCTGCATGTTCCTTATCTGCTACAATTGCTTTGATTGAGATTTTTGCTCTTCCCACAATCTATAATGATTTATTAACATTTGAACAATTCCAGCTGCATCTTTCAGCTTTCTTGGCATTAAGCTTCCAGCCCCACTCTCCCATTTTTGGCATCCACCCTAAGACAGTAGAGACACCTGATTGACTGACAAGTTTTGAAGAAGAAGCATTTGGGATCAAAACAGAGCAAGATAAGAAATTGTGTTTGAACTTTGTTCCTCAGCCTTGATATCCTTCTAATCTTATATTAGACAAGTTTCATCCAAGTCATAGAAGTCAATAAGAACTGCAGGCAGACTGTGTCTCTGACTGGTCCCCAAAAGATGAGTGTGTACCTTGAACCTACAGATGTGGTCCTTAGGGCCATGGTTTAGTGGCATGGTGGTGCTAGGTTGATGGTTGGACTTGATGATCTTAGAGGTCTCTTCCAACCTTCATGATTCTATGGTTCTATGTAAAGTTCATGTTCCAATAAGTAGCAAAAGGTCACTTCATGATTATGATGATTGTTTCCATTAAACTGACCTCCACCTAAACAACCCTGATGTGATGCCTCCAAAATGAATTACCCATTCTAAATTAGCTCTGCCAAAAGCTAAATAGACTCCTAACAAAACCAGAATCAAAATTAATACTAGAAGTTTTTTGCATGGATTAAATACTGTCATGATCAGCAGTTTTGGGACAATATGTCCAGTTTGGGTCTGCAATAGAAATGTAAAAGCAACTTGTACTAACAAAGGTAAACAAGTAGCAGTCCAGGGAAGCACTTCCCAAACACCATCTCCAATCCAACCCCTTTATAACATGTGCTGATCTGCATCCACTTACACTTGACTGAGACAGCAGGAAGAAAGGCTGCACAAGGGGCAAACCTCCTGCACAGTGGAGCAAAAATCAGATGTTGCAGAAAGCAAAAGGCAATAAATCTATAAACCTTAAGGGAACAAGGGACAGGAAAGCATTATGAGAGCCCTGTTATTATTATTACTTTTTTTTAGCAGTGAGAGATCACAGGCATTTACAATTTGAGCTAGAGGAAACATTTCCAGGTTTATGCACAGCAAATGTTGTTTATTCCCTGTGTTTCAGAAGTAATTTTCCTTCACACATGCACTCCTCAGAAGTGCTTCTCTTGCTGCAAGGTGAATAATGCAGTTATAAGCTGGTGAACTGAGACACACAAACCTAGTCTACAGTTTCCAAAACAATATTTCTACCAGTGGATTCAGCAAATGTTTTAAAACAGATTCCCCCTAGTCCAGTTTATTCAGTAGAGGACTCTCATGTAAATACTGGAGTGTAGTAACACTCCTGGAAAGCATCAACAATAAGTCCCAGCTTTCTCTTGTTTTCTGACAATGTTCTTCATCAAGCTGCCTTCTTCAGACTTCAAAGACTGCAGCACTAATCATCAGGATCTACTGTAAGAAAATTATTCTGTTGCCTCTTAAAGAGGGTGAACGTGTTCTGAGCTCCAGTGGTTTTTATGGTCCCTGTTCTGCTATTGGACAGCACAACTGGAGTCAGTGATTTAAAGCAGACTTGTTACCTAGCTCAGTTCACTACTGGTCACCTTCTGCCACTCCTACTCTTGCTTTTAAGACTGTTTGTCAGGGTTCCCCAAGAAGGCTACAGAAGCAAGGATTCATCTGGAGGTCTGTTTATGGTGGAAAACACCCTGACCAGAATCTCTCCTTTCCTTCAAAGGTAAATAAAAACCCCCTCTATATCAAGTTGCACCAGGAGAGGTTCAGATTGGATATTGGAAGAATTTCTATACTTGAGAAGGTTATGAGACATTGGCCCAGGCTCCCCAGGACAGTGGTGGAGTCACCATCCATGGAGAGATTGAGAAGATGTGTAGATTTGGTGCTAAGGGCCATGGTTTAGTGGTGAACTGGGCAATGTTATTGGCTGGGCTTGATGGATCTGAAAGATCTAACTAAAACAATTCTATGATTCTGTGACTTTCAGAGCCTGAAATTTCCAGATCCTACAAATGAGCAAAAACTGTGGTTCCTCCACACCTTCTACAGTTCAGCAAACACTGGAATCATCTATTGTGTTAGCT
The DNA here is from genome assembly GCA_013399015.1 of Galbula dea. Classification (NCBI taxonomy): domain Eukaryota; kingdom Metazoa; phylum Chordata; class Aves; order Piciformes; family Galbulidae; genus Galbula; species Galbula dea. Next base: position 1,225,735 of record VWZX01005703.1, read on the forward strand.
AATGTTGAGAAATGGAAGCCCACTATTGCCATTGCCTGCCAAACTCTCCACTCCACCATGGGTATTTTTGCTGAGGAACTTCTCTTACTGGTTTGTTTTGTCCTAAGCTGTAGATGAAGATGCTGCCTATACCCTAAAAGAAGAGAGGGTGAACTGGCTGATGTTCAAGTCTACTAGATAGTCTTGCAGGCAGATTAATTCCTAGCCCTGGGAGTCTTCAGATTTTGAAATGTATTTTCCAGCTCCAGGGATGAAAGAGAATGAAGGCTGTTAACATGCTGCATGCTTAATGACAATGCTTAATTGCCATGATGATGCACACTTTGTATCCTCCAGTTTTATGCATGTTCCAGTTTCTTGTCTGCTTTAATTGATTCTGTGCCATCCACAGGTTAGAATACCTAATTTTGATGACTACAATGTTCTTTCTAGTATTTGCATGTCTGTGGTGTTCAATCTTTCTTTTCAAAGACCTCTTTCCAGAAGTCCTTGATCGGTGAAGGACTAATTTGTCTCTAATTATGTTCCTATAGAACCAGTTAGGGATATGTACACTTGGAGGGGGATTGGATTGCTAGAATCATAGGGGCAGCAAGATTTCCTTTGACTACTACAACACAGCAAAGAAAGAATTGGGATATCAACAACATGGACTTTATCTATTCCACTCTTTCCAGTCACTTGGGAAATGGGGCAGATGATTAGGTTTACAATAGCTCTGGAGTTAGGCAGGGAATGTTGTGTTGAAGGCACATGAAGGCAAAATGAGGGGAATGCTGCTGAAAGAAGCCCTGAGCCTGACCTTGCAGCACAACCATGTCCCTCTTTGTCCCAGAAGTCAATCAGAAACAAAAGCCAGGAAAATTATTCCACAATTCAGTGTATATTGTCCAGAACACTGCATTCAGTTCTATTTAAACCCCAAATATCTTCATACAGCTATTGCAAGTGTACTTGGTGGTTTTGGAGAGTTTATACTAGTACAACTAACTACTAGCTAGATACTAACAACACTTCTCAAAGGTGTGTGGTAGCAATCCAAAAATCTTCTTTTTTCCCCTCTTTCTGTTGCAAATCATGTGAGTAACATAAATTGTGAAGGGAGCTACCCTACAATAAATAGTCTGGAATCAAAGCTAACTGCAGAGGGTCATTCACACTGCATCTTCCTTTAGCCCACTCTGGCCTCTGTTCCTCTAGTTTATATATTCAAACTCAATCTATTAAGCTGGATAATTTTTGAGCTTTTTGATTGACAGACATCCCCAGATGGTGTTTTATTTCTGTTCATATTTTCATACTATGAGTACTATCATGCCATCAGGATACAAAGAGTTTCACTTTTAGCTATGCTTCAGCACTGCTGCATTGGAGCAGCCAACTACTACCTTCAAGCCCATCTGTCCAAGGAGAAAAAGAATCAATTTAAATTTTATTTGTGCACAAAGTGTTTATAAATCACTGAGTTACAGGAATCACTGTATCAGCTCCAGAAACATTACTTCATTATTGGCAGCTTCCATTTTCTCAGTCATAATCACTAAAACTGCATCATGTTTAAAGAACAATGATTTGGGGGGAGCTTTTGTAAATAAATCAGGGGATTTTTGTGCTTAATACTGTCTAGTTAACACTTAAGAGTTTTATTACACTCTAATTCTCATCAGGCTTGTCCCTACAGCAGTAAAAGCTGAAAGTTTGCTGTCTTTGTGGCTTCTTTTGTTGTTTTCTTTTTTCTCCCCATGGAAGAGTTACTATCTCACTTTGTTTCATGATATCAGAAACTGATGCTTCCAGAAACACAATAGCTCTTAAGCCTTGAGGAAAACTGATTTGATCCCAAAAGCAGAAGCATGTCATGCTCTGCTCTACTTGATCAGTTGGAGTTTTCAGTTTCATGGTTCCAGGATTGCAAACTCTGCTTCACAAGACCCAGAAAAAGAGCAAAGAACCCTGCTGAGGGGAGAGGCAGGTGTCAGGGATGCCAAGCCTAGCCCAGTGGTTCACAGCATGGGCTTGCTGCAGATAAGTGATTCAGGGATGTTACAGAATCATGAAGGTTGGAAGAGACCTCTAAGATCATCAAGTCCAACCACCAACCTATCACCACCATGCCACTAAACCATCTCCCTAAGCATCATATCCTGAGAACTTCACTCTATCTTTGGCTTCAGTGGACTCTCAATGCTATCAGTTAGTGTTCACACAGCACAAAAGCCTTTTCCAGTCAAAAGCCAACAAGCAACTCCAGTTCTGCAGCTTCTTCCCTAGTTCTACTTCCTCTGTCATTAATCAGTGTTAAAACATGATGCTGTGCAAATGATAGTTCACTGCATTGCAAGGAAAGCTCTTAGCCCTCTGCTTAATACCTTTCCAGAATCATAGCATTCCCCATTACAAGAACAGAATTAATGAGGCAACTCCTGCAGCCTAGCATGGGTGTATTTTTGTGAGAGCTTCTTTATTATATAAAGTTTCAAAACTTCCAGAAAAACTTGGTTCATAAAACTGCCTTAAATTAGATCAGTTTTGAAGCACATTATCCCCAAGATCTTGCTGACTTGGAGACTAATCTTTATGGTACCAGAGAGTAGGTGGAGAGGAAAGTTGCAGACAGGGAACCTTCTTACAAGTTGATAAAATGTAGCTGGCACATGAGGACCTTCAAACACTTCAGGGCTGATTTTTTGCCAAGTATTCAGTATCTTTCTTCATCAGGTATTTATGTAGCCTGGAGAAGGAAACTAAATTTCCAGAACTGGGATGCTTTGAAATGTCTTTATGCTTATTTACTGTTGCTATATATCATGGGGAAATGCACAGAAAAAACATTGACAGGAAGATTTGCATCACCAGAAGAAGTTTGGTAGACACTAATTAGACTATATTTTTCAGGTACAGGGGACAAGAAACTTCAGAACTGAAGGCATAACTGGATATTGTTTTTACAGTTCTGTGCAATCCTACCTTATTGAAATTCATACCTGAATAAAGGATGCAGGGAGCTTAAAACAGTAAATGTTAGGTGGCTGAAAAATTATGGGGTATCTCTACTTTTTCATGTATTAAGATGAGTTAATCAACATGCCCAATACCAACAAGTACCCTTACAATAGCTGGATGAAGATATTTGGGGTTTAAATAGACATGAATGCAGTGTGATTTTGGTGTGTCCCAGCTTGCATATTGACATTCATAGAACTCCTCCAGGCCATGCTAAATTATGTTTTATATGCTGGGATGGAAGGAACCAAAAATAGACTTGATAAGCAAATAGCAAAAAGTGAACAATAGCCTGCTCAAAAGAGAAGGATGAACTTTTGACACTAGGTATCCTCCATGGCCATGGAGCCCCTGTGGGCTGATCCATCAGCTCTTTCACTGCTGCTTGAAAGGGTAATTTGTAAACAATTTCATATGGGTGGAATTCATCTGCCCCCATGGAGCTAGTACTGTCTTGGTGGGCAGGAGTAGTGGTGTTTGCCACCAGCTTGTCCCTTTGGAGTCTAAGGAGATCTAACCACTAGAATGAATGGAGTCTTCAGTGGCACACCCTTCATCCTAAAGTAGCTGGGTTTGCACAGATGGCCACAGGTTGAATGCTTGTTGAAATGGGGGAAAAAAAGCAATTTGTTAGGATCTTCTTGGAGAAGAAAGAACATGAATGGTCATGTGTGAAGTCAAATCATTCCAACCTGACTATTGGTTGCTGTCCTATGGTCAGAGAAGTCTCTGTTGTAGAAGACCTTGCAGTGATACCTTCAGCTGTATCTGGTGAGGCTTCCCAAACCAGTCTCCTGTTTACTTCTTGCAATCTAGCTGGCCTGTGGTTCCAGGTGAACATTCCTTCTCACCTACAATCAATCTCTATCCATTAAATTAACCACATAGAAAACATCTCCTAAAACCCTTAGCCACCTATAAAAGTGTCCTACATGATTGCTTCTGCACCTACTGGAAAGTTTGTTGCTTGCTTACAAGTAGCTGTGTACAATTCCATCACTTTGACAGCAAAGAGCTGTCTGGGAATCCATGAGTCACTTTACCCAGGAATTTAATCAACACATTTAAGCATACAAATTGGACTGGGCTGAGCAGGATGTGCCTGGGGAAATCTCCAGAACTGTATGAAATTCCCACCTGGAGCTCCTCTGACACTCCATTAAATGGATGATTGTTCCATCAGTCCCATTGTTCCAGCTCTGTCTAATGCCTCCAACCAGTCCATTATCTCCTCTACACAGACAACTGATTGGGCAGTCCCTGGAACATCAAGGGAATGAATGGCTTAAATGCTCTGTTCAAGTACAGGCACAATCCTGACACCCAACAATAACTACAGAAGAAGAAACTTTGTTTTCATACCTGCAAGTCACTCCTAACTAAAGTCCCATAGCTCTCACCACACATCCAAAACCTGGACAGAAGAGTTGTGTCCAGCAAGCTCTTCTTTCTCACTACTTCTTCTAGGGAGTCCATAACAACTGCTTTGCTGCAGACACTTCCACTGTGCATATCTCCACTTAGCCTGAGTCCCAAACACTGTTGACTTGTGACAACTCTGAACCATCTGCTAATGTCAACTGGAAATTAAGGTGGAAGTGTGAAAGGTTTGAACAAGCACAGGAGGAAATTTCTGGAGCATCTTTCTGATCAGAGCAGTGCAAGCTCAGAAGCTGACTGGATTCTCCTTCTGTGACAAGCTTTTAGTCACTTTTAAGGCATGATTGCTAATGTAGTAGGGGTCAGAATATGATCATTGCATCACTGCAGGTAAAAACTGTTGGGAGGTGCTGGGACATGATGATCAGTGTTGTTAAACTACTCCCTTGGCATGTCTTCCTTCTGGGCCAAGCTCTCTCAAACTGTTCCCAGGCACAAGAATTGATGTCTGTATCTGTATCAACAAGTTGGCCAGCATGGTGTATCAGATATAGTCTGCTCTGGTCTCATAGATGGGATTGCCCTTTAGTGGAGGGAGCACACTAGGTGCACTCTCAGACTTCCAATTTGCCTTCATCTGCAAGGATCACAGCTTACAGTGTTCAAGACCACTCCATGGTGTAAGACAAAGCAGAAACAGCAAGAGAGTCACTTCTGAGTCTAAATGCCTGAGCCAACTGTAGAGTTCCAGTGACTGTTCCCAGTAAAACAGTTTGGAAGCTAAGGGAACCAACTAGCACAGATGCACACCCTGCTGGGCCAAGTGACCTTGACCCCCAAGGACTTTTGTCAGGCACTTGCAGCATCCTGACATAGACTCAGGCCAACCCTGCCAGTCCTTTCCTGTACTCTGATATAAACTGAAAACATGTTCTTTAATTTCATTGTTTCCTTTACAGAAAATGAAAGTATCCATTAAAATCTGAACTTCTGAAGGGCCTCAAAGTGATCCAGGGTAGATTTCTGATTTAAGTCTATTTTATTTGGTTTAATTTGCTCATCTGAGAAAAGAAAAATAAATGTTTTCATAGCATCTCTACCTGAGAAGACAGAATACCTCAGGAATAGTGAGGTGCTGGAATCACCATCCCTGAAAGAGTTCAAAAGACTTGCAGATGTGGTGCTGAGGGCCATGGTTTAGTGGTGAGCATGGTAGTGTTAGGTGGATGCTTGGACTCCATGATCTCAGAGATCTTTTCCAATCATTATGATTCCAAGTTTTGGGTAAAGAGAAGGAAGGAAAAGGGAAACAAAGTCTCTAAGAGTTCCATTTGTTGTTCAGGATTTCACTACAAGTAGCAGAGACACAAAGAAATTTGCAGTACCTAGAGATGAAGTGAATGTCAGGAGAGAAGGCAGAGACATGACTGAAGGTTTACAACTCAATATTTAGAATAACTTTAGTAATCCTGGACTGATAGAGTTAGCTCCTTCAATTCTCTGTTGTGCAAGCTATGCTTTATCCCAAGTCTTCCTAGGGTTCTGCTATATCTGTTCTCAGTTATTAGAAAACAGATTCAAGATGATGGATGTTTGCTGCCTCTGATTCTGTCCAGGCTTCCTTTCACCCCCTAGAGGGACCAATGTAAACAATTTGCTGCAATAGAGTGGAAGGAAAGCACTTGCTCACACTCCAGTTTTTCTCTCCCTTGTCACTCATGTATCCTATGACATCCAAGGAAAGATCTACTCTATTATTGCTTTTAGTTTCTTTTTTAATGATTTTTCTTTTATTGTTGTGCCCTGAGGTTTCAAGGGGAAAACAGAAGTAGAGAAGAAGACTAAAGAGCTTCAGAAGTTTGACAAAGACAAAGGATACATAAAAGCACTGATCAAAGAAAGTCCAATCTCAGCCTTTGATGATGGCAATGAAATACTAAGAGGATCTCTTTCTCTCTGGGGTTACATTTATCATTTTAATTCATGTCAAGGGAAGCAATGTTAAGATGTATTATGTCTGGATTTGCCACTTCAGATCCCCAACTGCCTAAGCCACAATGCCAACACCTTCCTGAATAGCCTTGTTTCAGCTGGAATAAAGTTAATTTTCTTGCTCTTGGCTGGTGTAGTGTTGAGTTTTGGATTTAGGATGAGAAGAATGTTGACAACACGCTGGTGTTTTAGCTGTTAATAAGCAGTGTTCATACTAAGTTAAGGACTTTTCAGCTTCTCACCCTGCCCTGACAGCAAAGACTGGGAGTGCAGAAGGAGCTGGATGAGGACACAGCCAGGACAGCTGACCCAAATGATCCAAAAGGATACTTCATACCATATGATGCCATAGCCACTATGTAAACTAGGAGGACTTGGCTGAAGGGTTCCACGGCTCAAGGGTTGGCTGGACATCAGTCCTGGGGGGGTGAGCAATTGTCTTGTGCATCACATGTTTTGTATATTCTATTATTATTAATATTTTCCCTTCCTTTTCTATTTGTCTTGATCTCAACACATGATTGTTACCATTTTGTTTCCCAGTTCTCTCCCCATCCCACTGGGAGGGTGAAAGTGAACGAGTGGCAGTGTGAGGCTCAGCTGCCATCTGAGCTTAAACCATGACACTGAGACTAACACTCAATGCTTCTTGATTTCACCTAGGAAGCATTAGAGGAATATCTGAACCATATTATGCACAAGTATTTCATCTCTCCTACATTTACATGTCCCACTTTGCAGTGTGGCACCAAAATTCAAAGGAAACACTAGCTGATAGCCCTGAACTTTACCTCATTCCCAGATCAGTAAAGAACTCTTGGGGTTCTGGCTGTGTCTTTGAAGAGAAATCAATTTTTCTGCCTATTCAGATAAATTCTGAAAGTCTTCTCTTGTAAGAATATTTGTTTTTTCCCTCTGACATGATGCCACCATGCCAGCTGTGGAGTATTCCACTTTCCAGGGTATTACTTCTGTATTACATTATACATACTTAGGAAAACTGATGGTTTTAAGCAGACACCATGAGGTGAGCTGCTTCTGTGAAGTGAAAGAGGTAAAATTTACCTCCCCCATCACCTGAGTTAGTCATTACCTGCCAAGACAGCCTGCATTGTGTCAGGTGTGCTTTCATCTGGCAGCCCATGGGGGTGACAAAACTCCTGTACCTGGTGCCTCATTCAGAATTTCTCTTCCAGTGCAAACAGAAAGGTAATGTATTAAAGAGGATTCATATTGTAGGAAAATAAGATGCTCTAAGTGTTAAATTAAGCTACTTCTGATCAGGCTTATCCCTTCTTTATGGAGCTTATGCTTACCCAGGCATGGAACTGAGATATCAAGTGACTGGAGCTAGCTGCAAACCCTTCACTGAAATCATACTGTGGAAAATTGGGGTTTTTCAGTGATACAATATCACTTGGAACAGAGAAAAAAAAAAAGGAGTATATGTTTGCCTTCAATAATAATATTTCACACTTCATCCAAGAGGAAAAAAAAAGAAAAGCAAGCCACACTATTGCTCTTACAGTTTGGGTAGTTCCAAGGCACAGCAAAACAGTGAGGAAAAATCAGTTTTACTCTGAGGGAGCCTGTAGTGATTCAGCTCTGGTCCTAAAGGTAGGTAGCCTTGTTAGCTGGACATCAGCTGAGCCTAATATTTGCCATCTCACAGCAGCATTTACAGCATCATTCTAGTGAGACTGAGTCCTCTGATTTATCACAGTCAGAGACAGTTTTGCTGCATCCCCACTGTGAAGAAGACAGAACCATGGAAGAGATAACAGGCAGAACTTTTTCCCTGTAGCACACCAGAATAGTGACTTTAAAAGTTGTTTTGGCTCTTGGAAAAATATTTAAATTCAATATTTGATTAAGAAGTCAGTGATTCCTTTCCCAAGGAAATTTCTTACCAGCTGTTTCTATGACAAAGACAACTAGAGGCAGAGTCACTGATGACTAAGGGATCCACTTACCAGCTCACTTCATCTTTTGAGCAAGTTGCCTTGGGGAAGATGTTTTCTTTAACTACTTGTCAGAATGTTTTGAAAGAGGAGTCAAATTGGTCTCAAACTGATTAAATGGCTCTGCTAAATGTCCAAGAAAAAGGAGGGAGGGAAGGATGGAAAGAAAAGGAGAAAAGGGAGGAAAGGAGAAGGTCCTTTTCTCATCTTCAGTGGTTCCTAGATTCAAGAACAAAAGGATTGTACATTTTTTACTATCAAATTTATGCCTAAAGCTTGAAGAATAACTATGTGATGAGTTTTATAAAAGGTTTTTTTCCTGCTAATGAAAGTTTGAGTCCAGTAATACAGAATGACTTTACATCTCCTCCTTCCCTTTTCTTTTCCTCTGCTCATCCATTGGCAGCTCAGTTTTTGTTCCAGCATCAGACTGTGATCAGGCCTTACACCCATCCTTTTAGGTTTTCAGGGTGACCAGGCTTTGTAACAGCCTCTCAAGAAGAAGAGGAGGAACAGTGGCTATTCATGTCCAAAACAGAGCAGAGGAAGTTTCTGAAGGTAATTAGATAGTGTCAAGGCTCTGACAAACAAAGCTGGAAGTGGACTGTTGAGGAGTCTCCTATTCTTGTCCTGCCCTCTCTTCAAACAAGCTGATTTTAAGGCAAGAAAGATCCTAAATGCACTCCTCAAGAAACCTTTTAGAAACAAAGTGATGGATCTAGACCTTCCAGATTTGTTGAGTCTGAAGGAATTATATTTAAAAATACAGATATTTGTCATTTTTCCCCCTTAATTATAAGACCTTGATTTTTTTTTTTCCCTAATGCACAATTTCAACAGAAGATTTTGGGTTGGGTTGGTTTTTTATGGTTCTATAAATTAGTTTTCTTTCTGATTCTGGGGAGAAAGCCCTTCTAAGCACAAGGGAAAGAGGTTTAAATATTATCAATACTTCCAGCACCACTTTTAGTTACATTTTTATCTTTCCCAACAGAAATATTAAGAATTGTCACAGTAAAAATTCTCCACCTGAAAAGAGCTTAGAGCAAATCTGGGTCAGTGATTCGTGGAAAGATCTGCTCTGTTTTCAGGTATTTGATGTTTTTATAAATAACTATGAGTACAGTCTTGAAAATTGTTTATTTCAAGCTAATAGAGGAAAGCTTCATAAATCAGGAGGAGCCAGATGAAGAAAACCAGGAACCATTTAAATACAAGATCAATGCTACAGGTAGAAATTGAATCTAATTCGGATAAATGTAATATATTCAGCTGTGGAGCAAACACTGACAAAGTTATATTAAATGAATGAAGACATGGAAAAAAATTGGAGAGTGTTATAGAAAGAAAACAAATGGAACAAAAAATGAGACACTGCATGGATGACTGAAGACAAGCAGAAAGAAAAACTAAGTAAACTTTCAACAGGAAGAACTGAAAGGGAAAAGGATAAAATTTGCTAGCACTAACACCTGCTTCCTTCCAAATCAAGGTCAAACCTACTGTTGAGCAGGCTAAGAATGAACTATAAAAAAAAATTCTGGCTATTTATAAAGAATAAATCTATAATAATTTCAAGAGGAGCTTTGATGGGAGATGAGGGAGTCATGTGGGAGTATCTAGTTTAATTAAAGACAGTAACAAGCCCAACCATATCAATCACTTCTGCAAGCAAAAGCTCTGCTGCCAGCACAGACTTCCAGCTATTTTAGTTCAGCCTAAAAATACCCCTTCTAAAACAATATTCATTATTGCTCTGCTCTATAGAGTTTGAAGTTGCCAAACTTTTGACTTCTGTCTATTAAACATCAGGAGGTACAGTGAGCTCTGGGGAGAGAAGGTATCACTGCACTTTGGGGCTGCTGCAGCCAGGCATAGGCACACATACACTCGAAGGTTTTTTCCTTCAAGTCTTCTCTTCAACCTTAAATACCTCATTTAGAACTTAAAATGCATCATCTCCTGTTGCCCTGTGTCAGAGAAAAGACATGCAGAGACATGGCTTTATTCAGAGGCTCATCAGTCACAGCTCTTGCTGATGCATTTTTATGGCTGCACTGCAGATAAGGTCATGATTCAAGTGAGTTTAGCTTCTAATGTACAAAGAAATAAAACAGAGAATGTGGGAAGCATCCCTTTTATCATTGTAAGTAATATCATGGTGTTCAGCACCTTTGTTTTTTTTGAACTGTGATGGATTGGGTTTTTTTCCCCCCTCATTCATCCCTGAGAAATTAAAATTCCACTCCTTCTGTTGCAGGGGGCTCAAGTGAGGCAGAGCCACGTAGAAAAATGTGTCTTTCCCCACAGATGGAGTGCCTAAAGCTGAGGAACTCAGGCTCCTGTCTCTTGCATTTGTGCACAGTCCCTGGCTGCATCCTCTCTCCCATTTTGGGTCCCAGTCCTCACCATCCTTGCCTCCAGTCCCTTCTCATAAGCAGACAAAACAGAGCTCAAGACAAGCAGAAGATCATGGGATGAAAGATCATGGTCACAGAAGAACAAAGACAGTTTTCCAAGGTTTTCCCTTTTTGTTTCACAGTTCTACCACCATATCATCTACATTCCATAGGAGGTATTTAGGAACTGGTGCAGAGAGAAGATGGATTTATTGGTTTTGGTACCAAATAGTTGCTTTCTACTTGTGGTTCAAAAGTTTATAGAATCACAGAATGGTTTGGGTTGGAAGGGACCTTGAAGATCATCTAGTTCCAACCCCCTGCCATGGGGAGGGTCACCTTCCACTAGAGCAGGTTGCTCCAAGCCCCATCCAACCTGGCCTGGAACAGTTCCAGGGATGGAGCATCCACAGCTTCTCTGAGCAGTCTGTGTCAGGGTCTCACCACCCTCACAGGAAACAATTTCTTCCTTATATCACATCCCCATCCTATCACTACACTTCCTAATAGAGACTCCCTCCTTATTTTCCTTAAAGGGCTCTTTAAGCATTGGAAGGCTGCTATAAGGACTCCCTTGGAGCCTTCTCTTCTCCAGGCTCAACAACCCCAACTCTCTCAGCCTGTCCTCAGAGCAGAAGTGCTCCAGCCCCCTGATCATCATTGTGCTTTCCTCTGGATCCATCATAAACATAGACTGCTTTAGGTTTAAAAAGACCTCTGAAGATCCTTTGGTTTATTACCTCACCCTAAACACAGCCAAGATCCAGTGCAGTTCCCTGCAGGGTGCAGGATGAAGGCTTCCTGCAAAAAACTGGAGAAAAGAGTAATAATAACCTAACCTCCTAGATAAAGGTGCAATCTACTTGAAAAGAGACAAATATTTCCTCTCCTTTTCCTGCAGCAGAGAGAGGTGTGCATCCTTCTACATGAAAGAGGGGAATGGCATTGCCTCCACACATGGGTGAACATCCACCAGATATGTCAAGGTCACAGCTAAAGGTTACTGAATGGGAATTCACAGAAACTAAGTAGAAAATGAGTTACAAACAGTAGCAGATGAAGAATCTGTCCCTCAAGCTGCCATGAGATTCTTAAGCCATCTGTCTGACCAAATCCTGTCCAGCAGGTTAAGCTCTTGCACAGTTTCACAGGACAAAATAGCTTTGCCTCCTTTGGAGTAGAAGCTCTTCCACAGAGGGTTCCTTTGCTTTCTGTGGGCTCACTCAAGGGGTAAGCTGTCACTCAGTTTGCCAAAGGTGTCAAAGGCTGCCTCAGACCCCACAAAGAAAACACCTGAAAACTAGGAGAACCATTATCTGGCAGTCTCCATCCCAGCCTTGTGCAACATCTTCTACTTTAATGCAATGATGGTGCATTTTGTGCTGTCAGGAACAACAGGTAATGCTCTGCTTTGCTTTGAATCAAGGGAGAGAAGGTGTGAAATCTCATGCTGGAGGTGAAACCCACTCAAGCATGAAGAACAAAATAAGGAGGTGTGTCTCTCTGCTTTCAAAACCAAAATGGCTTAAGCACACACAGACTCATGTGAAAAGAATGTCCTCATCAAAACCAAACCACAAACCCCAATCAACAGTAAGTTAGCATCCTTGCAGCAGAGGAAACACTTAGACACTGAACTGTAAGGGTGAAAATGGTTTCATCTTACTTCAGTCATCTGGAGGTTGCCTGCCTTGACCATTTGAAATCACCTCCTCTTCTTCTGCACCCCAGGCACAACAAGATCACCCATTTTCATGGGTGAAACCTTTCCTGCTGCTTCTTTAGCCATTTGAGCTGCTAGTAACAATTTCTAGTTAATGCCTGAGAAAATTTGGCTTCATAGGAATTTGGGTAAGTATAACAAAAGCTCTGAATTGATGATTTTAGGACTTAGCCTGAAAACCTGTAACAGGGCAGTAGATTATGGAAGAGAGATGGTGGTAGAGGCACAGAGGACACTGGGATGTCTAAGCAGGGACCAGGTGGAATGTTCTGCAGACAGACCTGAATAAATAAATACTCATCTCATGGACAGTCCTTACTTTTTCCATTGAAAGGGGGTGCTGACATCCCTGGAAAGCATCCAGGAAAACCCCTTTTCATCAAAAGAGAATATTGAAATCAAGTCCAAACAATACCTTGAACTACAGAGACTGGACAGAAAGGGAAATGCAAGGAGAAAATGGACAAAGCAATAATTTTGGACCAACTCTTTCTACAATGTCATAATATTTATGTTTCATTTTAACTGTTACTTTTTGGGTTGATTTTTTTTCCTAATATAAACTTATATGTAGTATACATTTTATACACTTTGTAGATTATACCTTACATTAATATAAATAATGCTTTCATCACTGCAAGAGTTCTGGATGAAAGTGTTAGAGATTTTTTTGTGGTATTTAAAATCCAAAATACTCTTTTTTTTCTTGCTCAAAAAACCCCATTTTACTCAGAGAAATTCCAAAGAAAAAAAGGTTTCTGTTTCTACCTAGTTCTTATGTAAAAACTCAACTATGACTTTAGAGTGCCAGGTACAGAGCACTTCAAAACACAGACAAAAATGGGTTTCATTCCATTACTGCTGGAGTATCTTTATTTTTAGCAGCCACAGAGCTATTTCCACACTCAACCACTAAAAGCAGCTGTGATAGAAGACAGACTGAAGGCATTTTAACCTGAAAATACATGTAGCTACCTCACAGCCTTATCTTACAGAGAGAGAGAGATCTGCTTTCTTTCAGTCCTTCACCAAAAGGTAACTTCCTGGAGAGATAAAGTGGAGAAACTTCTGCTTGGGGAGGAAAAGAAAAGCAGAAGAATGACTCCTGGTTTTATCTGCTCTCCTTCAGCATTTTTTCCTTTTTCTAAGGCAAAACTTCTGCCTGCTTTCAGTTTTGGCAGGAAGAGCATGAGGTAGTTGGGGATGACCTTGGATGGCACAGCCAGCGGACAACTGATGTACCTAGGCTGGCCCAGCTGGCAAGGCAGAGATTGGTGCAGTGTTGGATGGAGATGCAAGCACTCAAAGAGCATCTCCAAGTGGAGAGATTTATCATTATTTAACACATCAACCCCCTTTTTTTTCTTTTTTTTGGAATTAAGAGGTTTATTAAAAAAACCTCTAAAAAAGCCTAAAAAAACCCCCCACAAAACCCAAAAAAATAAGCCCAGAAAACAAACAAAACCCAGCCCCAAATCTCAACTATTTCTTCTGTTATTTCAACACCTACCTTTCCCTTCCTTACCACCCACAACGTTGCCACTTTGTCAACTGAAACTCTTGCCTATTTAATATACATTTTTAACCAGTTTCTATTGCAGAATGCAGCAAGAAAACCAAAACAATAAAGCTACCAGTTCTAGCTAGACTTTCTCAACAGCTGATGAAGAGCAAAGGAAAAACTGTCCCTAACAGACACAGGTTTCTTCTTTTCATGACTGCATTTTCCAGGGTAAACACATCAAGTTTGCACACTGGTAGAGCTGCCACAAAGCAGTGAATCAGCCTCAGATGAGTTGTTCTTGTCACTTTTGGTTTTCTTCCAAAGTTTGGCAGCTGGTGGTAGCAGAGTAAGGAGTTTGTTGACTCTGAACTTGGATGTGTGCAGAAGAAATGGCCACCTTAGATTAGGTGTTTTCCACTTGTTTGTGACTGACAAGCTGCTGCTATGGTCTCCTCAAGTTGATGTTCCTACCACATCTCATGCTGTTAGGTTGTGGGATGAAAGGTTGATCCTCGTGGTCACAGAGGAGCACAGAGGCAAAGAGCAGGCAGAGGAGCATCAAGCACCCAGACAGAGCTAAGGGATTCCCCCTGGCCTGGCTGTTACCAGAGCTGTTGGATGAAGGTCAGTCCATGGTCCAGAGTGATACCCATCACCCTGAGTCATCCAAGAAGCTCCCTGGAGCATCCACAGACTGAAAAGGAGCTACTGGGAGGGGGTAAGGGGCAAGTGTGGGGTTTCTTATGAGATTCAGGGGAAGAGCACCTTGAAATTGTGCAAGACATCAGATATTGAGGAGAGGAACAAAGGTGAGGAGAAGCAGGGGCAGGAATGGCTTGGAAAAGCACTGTAGTGGAATGACTGGGTTGTTCTGCAAGTGTTTCCTTCATGTCAGAGCATAAGAGCTGTAATTCAACAGAGCTCTCTGGTTTTATAGCATGGCAATGAGGGTATATGTCATTCCCTATGTCATGGCAGGCATGTTTGTAGGTGGGAAAAGAAGTATTTGAAAGTACAATTCTTGTTATGATAGTGTTGAAGGATTGCTCCAGATGAAGGGGAGCAAAATTAGACATGGTTCACATCCACAACTATTTGGAACCAATTGTCTGGAGTCAGGTTTGTCTTGCCAACAGCTTCTGGAAGCTTTCCTGAAAGAAACTTACTGGCTTGTCCAAGCAGGGAGCTCAGGAGCCTCTGTGACTCAGACCCACAAGAAAGCAAGGAGAAAGGGAAAGTGTCAACCAATCCATCCGATTTCCTGGGAGGGCACCTGAAAACCATCCTGAAAAGGGAATTGAATGGGAAGGCTGCAGGATGTATGCTGACATAATAACCACTGAAAAGCCTTATTATTTATTGTAGATGTCTGAAATGATTCTAAATCACAGCTCTAATCACTGCACATATAAATGATTTACAGCAGTGTGATGTGTTCTATATTAAGGCATGACAAGAGGATCTTTATTTCTCTTTGATTTTATTTGCAAGGTACAGAAGTGCAGAACTCCAGATTTATGAGCAACTTATACACAACTTTCCTATTTACTGACTTTCCTGGAAATTCAGAGCACTGAACAGTCTCAGGAAATGCCTTTGAGGCTGGACTAGAGATGCTGGACTCTGAAAGTCCTGGCAATTCTTATGTGGAAAAGGAATGTTCCTCTGAATGGCTGTGCCTTCCTGGGAACTAGTGGGGAATTAAATTCTAGGAAGTCATTGAAATCTGACTCAATGTTGTGAATGATGCATTTCCACAGCCAAGATTTAGTTAATTCTGTGAAAATAACCCATGAGGTCATTGGGGACCTCTTCAATGACACATAGAGGAAAGATCTATGAAATGCAAGAGTCCATGTTAATTTAACCCCTTATGATGGTAGCTGACTTCAATTTTTGTCTCTCCCAATGGAGATGTTAAGGCATTAATAGTCATAGGGAACAAGATACCCTTTCTTTCCCCTTCATTGTGAAAATCCCTGTACAGGTGAATCTAGATCTTTTCACAGATCTTCAGACTAACCCCATAAATCACAGGTCCAAGCACAAAATTCAAGCAATTCCCTGAGATAAGTTGTTAGGAAATGGAACTGTTCCTAGCTACTCCAACTGGACCAAAGCAGAGGATCAAGACCCCATGGGTGATACTTTACACTGCTTCCATGCCACCATGCTCCTTGGAGTGATTTCTCTTCTGCATCTACCAATGGCCCAGACCAAAAAGTAGTTGGAATTCACTCTCCTGTTCATAGGGTGGTGGAAGGGAGGTGAATATGTAATAGAAGCTAAGGCCAAAGTTGCCACACAGAATTGATTATATTCAACTGCAAAATGCAAATTATTTGCTTTTTTTATCCTCACAGACTTCCCAGACACCTGAATCCTTTGCCTGGGAAAGCCAAGCTTGTTTTTCCCCCTGACTCCAGTAGGAACCAAAGAACTTATTTTCTCACCAAGAAGAGGAGAAAGGGAGTAGGATATCTATCTAGTACATTTGGACTCTGTTAATTGAAACATGAATTATTAGCATTCAAATGTCATTAAGTCTGACCTCCCTTAACAGACAAAGTAGTAGATATATTTTGCACACTCATGTGTTTAATTTTCTAAATTAATTTCACTTCTTTGTCTTGCAAACTTGTTTCTTGGTTATTGTTGCAATACCCAGAATTTATTCTACCTTCTGTTATCAAGAATACCACATTTACTGAAATTACTGTTGCTTCCATTATTCAATTTACTTTTCATAGTAAAAAAAAAAATCATTAACAATAAATAAATAGTGGATTACAGTGAGAGAAGCACTACAGAAGTTCCTGGGCAGGTTTGTGTCATATTAAGCTACCAACTGGATAACTAACCCACAGGTAGCAAAGAAATGACTGCAGAATGATTTATTTTAGGTCACAGGGCTTGTAATAATAAACTTCTATTAATTTGCTTCTAAGCAAGGGAGTGGTGTTCTTTATGAAAAGGAATAAAACAAAATTAACATCTAGTTGTCACCTGGAAGATGATGCTATTCATATTATTAAATTAATATTTCATTCCTAGTTTCCTTTGCATTATTTGGATGTGCATTTGCCTCTGGGGCAGAGGAGGGATCAAATAGAGTAGATTATGGAGGAAAAAAACTCTAGTTTATGTAGGAGTTAGAGAAATACCTTCAAAGAAGAGTTTGTAACTCACAGTATTCACTTTGTTGAACTTGCTGATAATGCAATCTTCATCCATCTAAGTCCTGGGGGAAAAAAAAATCATAACAGAATTGATCAATATTCTTTCCAAGTGCTTTGTTTGGGTTAGAAGTGACAACATTCATTACTGCTCCCCTTATTAATCACTTTGCACATTAACATAGCCCCACCAAATTACTCCTCATTCTCTGAGAATCATTAGTAACTACACACTTAAGTGTTTTTAAACAACACCTGTTTCACTTTGGAAGCTTCCTAGAAACTGATTTTGGAGGTGGGGAAAAAAAAAGGATAACTTTTCAAGTCTCATTTGCATATGATTCCCATAAGCTTGTTCTTGATGAATTCAATTGAAATGCAGCAGGAAAATGCCTAAACTCATAAAGCTTTATAGGAACTCTCCTTCCAATTATCAGAGTAAAGCCACTATCTGTAGTGAAATCATTCCTGAATAATAAAGACTTCTTTCTGCCTTCCTGCATTCTGTTTGGTTTAAGTTTTGCAGTGGAAAGAAATCTTTCTGCTTCAAAGCTCTCCTGGCTTTTATACTGCACTCCTGAAATCTGGCTTCTGCTGCTGAAAACTTGGGGAGAAAAAAAAAAATCTCATTGTATGAGCTCAGCAGCCAAAGAGATGAGAAATGAACAACTAATTACAAGGATATACTAATGGAATTAAGTCCTCCAAATTTCTGGTTGCTTCTGTTGGACTGAATTGCCAACAAAGCTCCATTTTACTTGTGGTTTACTCCAGAGAGTACTTACACACATGCCCATCAGTGTGCCTATTTGTATTGTTAAACATTATGCTAATTATTATTAAACATTAATGCTAATGACATCAAGATGAATAAAACTAGTTAAGGAACCATTTGCACAAGCAGTGGAAAGGGCAACAACTTTTGGCTGTGGGGGCTCAGTAATAGCTGGAATCAGGATGGGGAAAGAACATGAATGAGCTTCATCATGTCTGATTTCAGCAGCATTTCATCTTCTGCTAATCCAAGGGTCTATAAAACAGACTTTAATATAAGTGAAACCCAAACAATATTATTTCAAAGAAATTACCTAAGAAGTGTTATTTTAATGCCAGGAGTGGTCCCTTTAGTTAGCCCTAACTAAATACCCCCTTAAACAGACATAGAATGCTAAAATAACATATTGAGAAATATCTCATTCAAACTGTTTTCATTTCATTTCTTTCTTTCAGCACAAACTGCAGAAAGCATTCTTCCCATTCCAGCTATTCCTCACCACCTACATCATGATGGGGAAACTAAACCAGCATGTTTTATCTACAAACAACATCTTAGAAAGCCTTGATCAATATCCATGAGATGTTCTGAAACACTTGGATTGAAAGGTACTATAAAACTAAGAAGCATTACCCTGATTTGCACTCTGACACTAATATTTACCTTCAAGCTTGGGCTTTTGGCAGAGTTTTCAATCTTTGTTCCCATTAAAGGAAAACAATTATGCACAACTTTCTAGCAGGCAAGAACCAGAGCAAGTGTTCTCCATGTACTGATCCTGTTAGTTCTACATTGCTCCCTCCTCACATCTTGACCTTCTCAAGAGAGCCACAAAGACAGAATGCATCAGAGTAACAGTTGATGTGCCACCATATAATTAAACTCATTGTAAAGGGGAATAAATAATACTTTGGGGAGAGGAAAAGCAAGGGCTTAGATAGCCTGAAGAAGGCATCTCTGAACATGCTAACAATTTCTTCTTGCTTCCACAACAACAACAAAAAAATGGCATTTTATAGACAGTGTGCAAAGCAAAAACAAAACCAGGAATATTTTAGTCTCAGTTCATTTGGAGAAGGGGAAAGAAATGGGTTGAGTAGTGAGAACAAATAGTACAGCTAGGCTTTTTGACTTCTGCCAGTGTTTTCTCACAGCATCTTTTGACTTCTCTGTGCTCCATCTTCCCTGTCTGAGGAGCAGAGGAACCACTCTGCACTGTCCTGGCAGTGGTTTTAGGAGGCTGATTTAGCATTTGCAATAAGCCCATCGAGAGGAGGCTTTTTAAATGCAAAAGATCCCTTCTCTTGTTTCTGACTCAGATTGTTAATGCATCAGTGTTTCACCTCTGAATTCTAGGGTTTAACTGGAACAACATCTCCTCAATTTGCAGCCCTGGATGGTCTTAGTTCTGCTAGTTTTCAAGCTGCTTGAAGTATACACATGGGTTTATCAGGATTTAAAAGTCATCTACCAGAGACAAGCTGAAGTCCTTCGTGGTTTAGGATGACTGTCACAGTTCAACATAATCTTTTCTAAGCCCTCCTGCTTTTGTCCTTGACTTTGTCACAGAGACTGCCAAGATCAACCTCTCCTCCATTCATCTGCTGTTTCACACACAGGGACCTGTGCCAAAGCCACTTGTTTGCCCTCACTTCCAAAATCTCTCCATTCCATCTATCTTCACAGCTCCACTAAGGTGTAGATGTTTATTGTCCCTCATTACTGCTGTTTCAAGCTTTAATGCTCTTTAATTTCATTAGCTCCCACAGCACTTTCAGAGAACTTTACATCTCATAAAGCATTGCAGCATCATTTCTCACCCTCTGGCTTGACAAGCCACTCATGGAGGTGATCTAATATCACCATGATGGATTTGATTGCATCCAAATATCTTTCTTTCAAATTTAAAGCACACCACCTGCAGTCCCCTCTTACCTTGCAGCCTTCCTCCAGTTCCATTCTCACCACTTCTCTTCTTCCTCTCTTCACTCACATGCCTCTCAAGGTAGAGGGTGACATGGAGCTGAAAAGCACAAAGAGAAGCAAGGAGGAAAAGGACTGAGCAACCAACTCCAACACAAGGGCATGAATACACTAACCACAATGGCTACTGCTAACACTCTTAAATCCTCTGTTGCAGTAATGAACCATGATTGTTCCCAGGTGACTACCTTCTCCTCCTTAAAGCTGTGACTAAAACACAAGCAAAGCAATCAAGCCCATCTGTTTCTCAGGCTGAAGGATCAGGGCTGGGCTGGCCACTAGATGAGGGACAGATGTTTTCTATTAACCCCTCACTTTTCCCAAAGCAGAACAAAGAGGGAGTAAGGGAGACTTATGGGTTGGAAAAGAGAACTAAAACTTCTTTAATGAAAACAGTAATAATAAAATGAAATATGTACACAGATATACAAACCCAATACTGACTCCAACCCCCTGATGATGGGTGTCACTGTTACCACTGATGCTATGGCATCACTGGGGAAGTCCCAGACTGGACTCTGAGGCAGGTAGGAACTAGATTCAGGAGCTGGATTCTGGAACTAGATCAAGCTTGGAGGCAGAAGAGAGTCCTCCCTGGACACTGATGACTGAAGAAGAGAACTTGACCCTTCTGAACTCTCAGCTTTATACTAAAAATGACATATATGGAAGGAAGTCCTTGTTGGTCAGTTTAGAGTCATCTCTCCTGTCCCTCCCTGCAGGTGCCAGCTCTTACTGGGACACATGGGACACATTTGGCAGTAACCTTGGTCTCTATAGGAGCAGGTATCAGGAAGATCCTTTCTGCACCCCAACCTTTGGTAGTGACTCTAACCATCAAGTGTTGTCACTGCTAGCAGCAGACACTCTCTAGGACAACATGCTGTGAGCTGCAGGCAGTGCAGCCCTGAGAAGAGACTGAGCTGAGAAGTCAAATCACTGAACAGAATTAGCTCTTATCCCAAACCAGGACAATCAGCTAACCTCTCTGCAGAACTTTTGGCCAGCCCAAACAAACACTGTCCATTTCTGAATCCAGAAGGCAGAGAGGAGTAGTCTGAATCCTGGCTGCAAGGAAGTGGTAGAAATTGTCAGTGGTTAAGTGGTTAAAATGGTTTTTAATGGTTTTTAAATGGTTAAAAATGTCAGTGTTTTAATCTGCCCCTACACATATCAGGCACCAAGGAAATGAGAGAGACTGAGGTGGTTCATAGCAAGAGGTCAGAGAAGCTGAATGCAATGTTTCTTGGATGGCTCCCACAGTTGGAAGACTTTATCAAAACTTGAAATGTGACTTTTCTTCTCCTAACTGGCAACTTACCTCTCTGGGGAAAGCTTCTGAGGGATGGTGAACACACTTTTAGGTATTTAAAAGACATAACATAAAGGGAGCTTCTCTCTAAGTAGAGATTCTGGCAGTCATTTTAGTGGGGAGAGCTTCTGAGGAAGAGCTGGCTTTCACTGAGAAAAAAAACCCCAAACACAATCACAAATGCAAAGCCTCTCTCACTCTCATTGCCAACTACTTTCTTCTGCCACATTTATTTTACAGATCATATGGGATGCTCTTCATGACACTGGCAAAAGCCAGCTGTGACCACGGCTGGGGACACTGTGGGAGATTATATTTCTCTTTGTTTCTCTTTGTGGTCTCAGATGCCTGCAGCAGATAAGCTGTTCCACCATTCACTGTCATACAAATCCACATCTTCAGTCCATGTATCATGCCAGGGCCAGGCTTCTTGAACACATGCTTCTTGGACAGCCTGGGGACATATCCAGAATGCCTGCAAAGTGATAAACATCAAACACCCCAGAGCCTGAACTGAAGGTAATATATTTAGAGGAAGGGATAGACATAGCATGATGGATCTTGTGAGATTTCATTACCAAAGTCACCACCCTGACCTTGCAATAACACACCAAATCACTCAGATTTGGATGTGAGAGAAACCTCCATAATCTACAGCCTACAGAAGGAAAGAATAAAATAGACCAGAGACCTTTCTCTGGCCTTGAGATGGAGAACACATCACAGCTCAGATGTAGGTAGCAGAATTCAGTGCTCCCCAAATAAATGTGGTCACAGCATCCATCCATCCATCCAACCAACCTGCTGGGAACAGCTCCAGAGCTGTGCTGCTCCTTAGACCATGAGTGGGTGTAATCTGGGAATAAACTGGTTTGGATGGGACAAAGTCATCCCAGCAGGAAGGATAAGGAATTAACAGCTTTGGCTGGTTTGGGCTGTTTATAATGGTCAAGCTCAAGCCTAACCCTGAAGGCTAACCTTACAACTTAGTCTTATTTATTTTGCTAGTTTAGCATTAGTCCAAAACATAAAGAAAGAAATGGATACATACACAAAACATTCCCACCAGCCTGCACCCTTCTGTCCATGTCTAAATATCATCAGAGCAATCTTTGCCAGTGTGTCACAGAGAAGTTTCTGTTCTACCTGCATCAGTCATGTTACTTGGAATTGATTTCTTAACTAGTCTGTGCCAGCTCACAAATCTTTTTGTCCTGTATTTCTCAGCCAGACTTGTTTTCACTTGGCAGAGAAGACTTAATTCTACTCACCCCAGCAGTTACTACCTGAAACACTTCAGGTTGGGCTCAGCTAGCATTTAGACTTCATGATGACAACAATCCCTCATGCTATTGCAAATGGATAGAATTGTCTTGGAATACCTCTTGAAACAACCTTGCTCAGTTCTTTTATGTTTTAGGATCAATTTCTTTTGGCCAATTTTACATGTACAATATAGTATTTAGGAAGGGCATCAGTAAAAATGTCCTTGAGTTCAATGGGTATCTGTTTCTGACCCCCCACTCTGTTTTCCCCTGACATGTTGGGCTGTAGAGCAGGATGATTTATAGCACCTCCTCCCTAAGTACAGTGAATTATCTCAGCTTGGAAGAAGAATAATAATAACAAAAAAAAATGAATAAATGCATGCAATATTTTGCAGTCTAATAAGAACTACTATTTAAATAGCTTGATTTAATCAGGCGCAGGCTATCCTGCTTTCAGATGAACACTATGTTCTTTCCTCAGGCATGTAAAAAAAAAAAAAGCAACAAACCCATAATGTAAAAAAATGAAGCAGTAAAAGCAAATCTCTCCTTAAGCAAGCACTTCTAAGATTTCTGGGCTACTTATGGTCAGCTTTATATTTAGAACTCAGCTGAGCTATTTCATTTTAAAATAGAAAACAGAAAGAAGCAGCTAAAGCACAACTCTGAAATTATCAAAGAAAAATATTTAGGTTCTTATGAACCTTTGGGGTTTTTGATTGGTTTTCCTTTTTCCTAAGATTTCCCAATACTAACCAGGGAAATAACACCTTTTGGACCAGAGTTAGGTTGAGAAATGACTTTATGTCTAAAAGTTAAGATTTTTATTCAGAAGGAAAGTTCTTTCCCATAGAACTAAGCACCAAGATGTATGACTTTTATAGATGCAATAAACACAGCACATCACATATAGAACTAATCAGCTCCAGAAGGTTTTCCACTCAACCTCTCTTGGATGCCTCTTTTAGGATAATATAAACAACCCCCTGGGGTACCTTATTCCCTCCTTCATCAGTAAAATGTGGTTGGGGTGACTACACCAGAGAGAGAGCTAATTTCAGACACCTATGTTATGAATCCAACTCCTAAGGAAGAAATAGAAAGCTATAAATGCACAAAGCTGTGGATTTAATCTTTCTTCATCTTGTACAGGATATTTCACACATGAAAATGAGACAAAAATCATATGTGGAGGGGAAGTCATTTCTCTGCTCTTCAGATGGAGCAGTCAGCTGAACACCCACCCTGGAGGAAGCAGGACTCCTCTTTTCCCTTTGCACATTTAAAACTGGACCACAAGTAAGCACTAAATCCTCCTGGAGGAAACAGTTGAGGATCTGCAGTGCACATGGTTAGGAGATGGTTTGGAGGTCAAAAGCAATCAATTTCCAAGTCAGTGGAAGGACTGCTATGTTACATAAGGTGCAGGGTGCCTGAAATAGCACAAGGACCCCAGGAAACTGTTGTATAGAGAAAGCTTTATAAAGGCAAAGCATTATTTATTTACTGTGTTGATTCCACTTGATTTTGCCTCTATTTCTTCCCAAAATGAGGACAAGAAGGTAAGTGCAAGAAAGAAAAAGCAACCCAAGCTCTGCAGTCCTTCAGGGGAAGCTCTCCCTTGTCAAGAACAGTGATTTGTGTTCCTTCAGATGAGTTTAATGGGACAAGACCTAGCCCAGAGGCTTCATAACCCTTTTGGGGAAGAAATTTTCCCAGTATCTAATCTGAACCTCCCCTGGCACGACCTGAAATCATTTCCTCTTGTTCCATCATTTATCATTTGGGAGAAGAGACCAACCCCCACCTTGCTCCAACCTCCTTTCAGGGAGTTGGAGGAGAGTGAGAAGGTCTCTCCTGAGCCTCCTCTTCTCCAGGCTAAAGAACCCCAGTTCTCTCAACCAGTCCTTATAAGAGTTGATCTCTGGACCCTTCACCAGCCTCACTGGGCTTCTTTGGACACACTCCAGCACCTCAATGTCCTTCTTGGAGTGAGGGGCCCAAAAACATGATACTTGTTTTAAAAAATACTGTAGAATAAAGTTATTCTAGGTTATTTAAGAGTTAGAGTTAACCTCCTTGTAGATGTATGGAGCAGAGATACCCAAGACCTCCCATCTTTATTCAATATATTTTGTTGCTGTTACAGTCTGGCAACATTGGAATTCATGAGGATGGAGAATGACTTTGACCTTACTGTGAGAATGGAAAATATGTCAAATATATTGATTCAACTGCTTTCCTATCACAGTTCAAGGGAACAAGCCAACAATGGCAAGTGGTTTTGACTGCACTAATAGACAGTACAGTGTGTTCCAGTACTAGGTAAGAGCTTTACCTCTTGTGATACTTGAGTGCCCATCCTGCTAGATGCAATCAATAGTAGACTTGTTCTCATTTTAACAGGATCCACAGGGATTGTAGCACACTCTGAGTTGTTTCAAACAACATTAGCTAACCAAACTGCAAAGCAGTCCAAGGAGGAACTGTGTGGTAGAAATGCACCTAGGAAAAATCAGAGATGAGGGTCACTGTGAGCATTGACTCCAAGGATAAGGACAGAAAACAAGAGGTGCTGGTACCTGTGTCTGCACACAGGCCACCACCAAATGCTTAGCCTGGTTACTGAGGTCTTGGTCATCCATGAAGTTTCAGAGGTTCAGCTACCCTTGCACTAAAATTCCTCCTGACACATACTTCCCAAAAGTCTATTAGGTGCCAATGGAACCAGGCTGAAAGATGTCATAAGGCATGACTTAACACATTAATGCACTGTCTAGACCAAGCTGTACCCTACCTTCCCTTGCAGCTGGGATACATCCAGCCCAGAACTAGACAGACACTTCTGAGCTACAGAATCCTGGTCTGTGTGATGATGTGGTCTATAGAAAGTGAGATGAAGAGTTCTGCTGAGTTGCTTGTGGACATGGAGGAAAATGAACAATGAAATCCAGCTTGTATTTATGCTTTTAAAATCCTAATCCTAAAATCTGCACTGGATCTTATTCAGATCTCACCACCTCATCCACAGCTGTCTGCAGTGTAGCCATGTGTCACCTAACCTTGCTGTTATGATCCAGGCAGTGAACACAATGCCTTTTGTTTTAACAAACAACCTTTTGATGTTGTGCTTCACCTGCCATGTTTCAGGTGTTTGCATTAAGATGAGATAAATCATGCAATGAACTCGAGCTCTCTGCACAGACTAAATTTGGAGGTCTTTGGTATGTGGCAAATGTGTTGAACCAGAGAGAGGGAAGGAGATGCTCTATTTATTTGCAAACTGAAGATGAATGGAGATCTTATCAAACCACTTTGTGGTTGATTTGATCTCCTTTTCTTTTGATACTCTTGTCTATCCAAAGAGTACCTAGTAAATCCTTTCTACCAATATCTTTCACATTTCTGGGTAGCAGAAGGTGACCTTTTCTTTTGGATGAAACCACATATTTGTGTTAGTTCAGAGACTGCTAATTCAAAATATAACTTCAGTCTTTAGAAAAAATACCTTAAATAAATAAACTCTTCCAACAGTAACAAAAACAAAGACATTTTCTTCATTATTTTTCTGTTAAGCTACTGCTTAAGAGTTTCTTAGTGTACTCCTAAGACAGCTTTTCAATGCTGGCACAGAGAGCCCCAGGCATTCACATAACTCATTTAAAATAATGAAAATGGATTACATTTAAATCCACCAAAATCAATGACAAGTTCTTGGCTTTTAATGAAATAGTGTGGCCAGAAGGACTAGGGCAGTGATTGTCCTCCTGTACTCAGCAATTCAGGAGCTAGGTGCCCTACTCTGTGGTCCTGTCTCTGATCTCCTAAGCCCATGCTTTCCCAGATGTCTCCCCAAAAATCTGAGGGGTTTTGTTATGAATTTGTTGGGTTTCCCTCCCCCCTTCTCTCCCCAGCTTCCCATACTAATTGTTCAATTACTAATTGAACAGGAGAGTTAATTTAGGAAACATCAAGGGTCTATACCATGTAGAAAATGAGATGAGATGACTTCTGTGGTCTTTCTGATTTGATGATCTGTGAAAAGATTGTACTCCACACACAGAGTGTTTGAAATAACCAAGCCTAGGAGATAACAGCAACTCAGAGAAACATTCCAGCAGATGAAATGAGAGATCACAACAGCATATGTTACCTGTCACACTCTCTGGCATGTCAGATTTCTACACCCAGCCCAGGATTCACTCTATGTGTGTTTGGGAGCAGAAGAAACAAGTCTGATGTGTCAGAGATTTACAAGCTGCTTCTCTCCCCCAGGTACAGATGTTGTAATACCTGTGAAGGTAGTGGGAAACAGCTTGGAGGTATTGTCCAGCTCTGATTAGGGTGCCACTGGGGGGAATAGTCAGATGCAGTAAAACAGAGAGAGAAGAACATCCTGCAGACCCTAAAATAAAAAATAAACCCCAAAATTAAAAATCCTCAGTTGCAATAACCACTTCTTCCCCAGCAAAGAGCTGAGCACACCCTCACCTATTTTGTCCCACAGCAGAAGAGAGGATCTCCAGATTTTCACAGAACTATCCAAATACTATGTGAAATCCATGAGGATATATGTTTCTTGCTCAATGTGTCTGGAGAAGATGTTAATGTTCTTCCCCACTCCTTCCAGGAAGGTAGCACAAGCTGGGATCTACCAGGTTGGGGAGCAGCTCTGTAGAAAGAGACCTGTAGGTCCTGGTGGACTACAAGCTCAATATGAGTGAGAGGTGTGCTGCTGTGGCAAAGAAAGGCAACAGGGTTCTGGGTTACATCAACAAGGCCATCACCAGCTCAGGTAAAGAAGTCATTATCCCACTCAGTTAACACTTGTCAGGCCACACTTGGAATTCTCTGTTCAACTCTGGTCCCTGCTATACAAAACAAGGTGTGGACAGGCTGGAGAGGGTCCAGAGAAGGGCAACAAGAATGATTCAAGGACTGGGAAGCTGCCGTATGAGGAAAAACTGAGAGAAATGGGTTTGTTCAGCCTTGAGAAAAGAAAGCTTGGGGGAGACCTTATTATGTTCCAGTATTTAAAGGGTGGCTACAAAGAAAATGGAAACTCCCTTTCTACAAGGAGTCACATGGAAAAGTCAAGGGGTAATGGGTAGAAGTTACTCCTGGACATTCTAGTTCAGCACAACAAGGACAATCAGCCATTGGAATAATCTCCTCAGAGAAGTGGTGGAGTTCCCAACATTGGCCACTTTTCAGCTAGACAGAGTTCTTGGGCTATCTTGTCTAGACCATGTTTTTGCCAAGAAAGGTTGGACCAGAAGATCCTTCAGGTTCTTTCCAACCTAGGATTCCATGATTCAAATTGTACTCAATCATAGATAGAGGAACTCTTTGTAGTGCCCGTGTCCATCTGATTCTGTGTGAACAACCTCACACATCCTGAAGGGTTAATAGCTTCTGCTTGGTGAAAAATGTTTGTTTCTGCTGGGACTGGGTTGCATTCCCATCCCACATTTGTTTGCCAGTTGGCAGTACCTTGTTCCTCTTGGTTTAAAATGCTGCCAGATCCTGGCAAAGTCTATTTATCTCTGGGCTTTACCTCTTTGTTCTTTTGCATCAGCTGAAGCTCTCCCGAAACTCAGACCACTTCTGCTCCTCCTCAGCACCCTGAGCAATTCTCCCATGCACAGACAAACAGTGCTGATGACAAATTGTTCCTGACACATTGTGTAAGTAGAAAAAAACCCCAGATACCTGCAGTCTTTCCTAGTTCCACTTCTGTGGGGTCCTTTACCCACCCCTCAGCACTTTTGATTTGAAGCCAGGTTAGATAGTGATATGAGAGCCTTCAGAGCAGCTATGGAATGTCCAAACTGAAACCATTCAGGTATGTTTTCCTGGGCTTTCAGTCACTGTTTGCTCAACATGAAGCAATATAAAGGTATTTAATTCACTTATAAAAAGCCTCCCACAAGCATTGGTAGTAACAATTAGAGGGGATGGGTCATAGCAAGGGTCATAGCAAGTTCCTACATGCATGTTCTCTGTCAACATTTGTCCATCTGTGGAGACAACTGAGTCTTTACTATAGACTATTAGCTCAGTTCTGGGATAGTTTTATGGTCATTAGACTGATTTTAAGCAAAATAAAGTCATTCAGAGGCTGAGAGAAAGATGAAATTGGATATTTCACAGAACCATAGAATTATTTTGGTTGGAAGAGACCTTTAAGATCATCAAGGGCAACCACTAACCCAGCACTACCAGCTCACCATTAAACCATGGCCCTCAGTACCACATCTACATTGTTTTTGGAACACTTCCAGGGATGGTGGCTCCACCATTTCCCTGGGCAGCCTGGGCTCAGGGCTTGACAACCCTTTTGGGGAAGAAATTTAGTGGAAATTGAAGATTTTCTGCCTCCCATTTTTTTTCTTTTGAGTGCCTACTAGTTCCCTGGTGTCCAGGGGTGAATGCTGTCAGGATGAGGACTGTTAACACCACCAACTCCAGCACCTATTTAAGCATTAGTTAATTAGTTAATCCTCCAAATAAGCTCTTCCTGTTTCTGCTCCATAGGGTTCAGTCCTTGACCTTTTTGTACTAATCAAATAAGGACTATTAAATTTATCAGTGTTGCTAAGCTACAAAACTATGTATGCCAGTTAATGTGTTGAAGATGTGAATAACAAAGATATAGGTGTTTTCTGTAGTCAAGGGTGAGAGATGATCATCTCTACACAGTGGTTCACAGACCTTAAACTGCAAGCTGAGTAGATAAGAGTGGAGGAGGACTCTTCTTCTAAATTAAGTGTGAAATGACAGTTAGGTGATATCATAAAATTCTACAATGGTTTGGGTTGGAAGGGACTTTTTGTGGTCATCTAGGCCAACTCCTATGCAGTCTGAAGGGACATCTTCAATTAAATCAGGTTGCTCAGAACCTCAGAACCAACCTGACCTGGAATGTGTCCAGGGATGAGACATCTCCCATCTCTCTGAGCAACCTGCAACAGTGTCTCACCACTCTCTTTAAAAGATGTAACATCATGATTTCAGAAGCTGGACTTTATTGATTAGCAGACAGGAATTTGCTTGTTCATTCCTCCCACATCTCACAGATCTTCCACCCAGATAATCATTAAATGTGGTGTTTAATAGGATTAAAGCCAAACAGATGCCTCCACATAGAGCTCCTCATCTTGGTTCATTTTTCACCCAGAGCATAAATAATCTAAAGAGATCAAGGACAGCTGTGGTGGTGAAATATGGACAGAGAGATTGGCTTGAGAAGAAGATTTAATGCCTCTGCTTAATTATTAAAATTGATTTAGATTTCAATTTGAAGAAGTGGGTTCTGTTTCCTAAGGGTTAAAGAAGGCATTTACACACCTCAGTGCTTTTCTAGTTCTCAGATAGATTTTTCCTGTCTGGCTTCAATTAATTTGCAAGAGATGAGATTAATCTAATTGACTTCAGATATCTTCAGTGATGATACCTACAGTGGAACTAGTCACACTGAGTTCCTCTTGTAGGCTTGTCATTGAGGTGCAAATATTAGTGTATTATATTGGCCACCTACCTTTCTGAGAGGGGAACTCTGCTCTTCAAGCTCCTTTTGCTCTCTGCTCACAATGAGGAGATCAAAGTAACCAGCCCATGACAGTTGTCTATATTCCAGAGATCTGTATTTGGTCAGATGAATTTCATCCTTCTCTCTTTCAATTATGCCTCTTGAAAGGAGGTTCCAGAAATATAACCTGTCTCAAGTGGGCTGTTTGGGCTATGAATGGCAATCAGGGGAAGGGTAACACCAACAGTAAGTGTGGAGCTGGCTTTACTCTGGTGGGAAGGCATCAGGCTGCTAAAGGGGGAAGTTCTCTGGATGAAACAGAGAAGTAAGACAATCAACATCCTAATGGTTCCACAACAGTTCCTTTACTATTAGAATCACTCTCTTCTAAGAAGGAACTTCTAACTTCTAAAGAACTTTTTTAGCCTGAATTCAATTTTACCCCTGCAAAATGTAAAGATGAGGGTAAGAAATGGAAAACTCCAAGCACTCTACCATTCTGAAGAAAATTCTGACCAGTCTTTAATAAAGGTAGGGGACAGGAGGTCCTATTTTCTCAACAGAAGTAACATTGAAGGAATAGTTGCTGTTTTCAGTTAGACCTTCCATCCACCTAAGCACAAAACAGCCTTGCTTCTGAAACCCAGACTGGAAGACAATTTGTCTTCAAAGACACCAGGAACAGCAATGTCTAAGAGCAACAGTCCTTTATCTAAAAGCTCTGCTTCAAAACTATATCAAAAGATCACTTAAACACTGGTTTAGTGCTAGAGATACTGCTCATCTTATTCCTAGTCATCAAATCTTCCCTGCTTACATCTCATTCACCATGCAGCCATGCATGGAATTGTTCTGATCCACTTGGACATTAAGGGATAAGGACATAGTTCATACCCTTCTAACCTATTAGCAAGGGCATTGCCTCTGTGCAAAGATCTCCTTAAAAAACATGGGAGCTTCAGTAAGGCAAAGAAAGTTAAAAAAAAACAACACTGAAGCATCCTTGTGTTCATTGGTGATTTTTTGGATGGAGGAAAGTGCCTGGGAAAGATGGGAGAAAGCAGCTGGCAGTGTAACAGGTTAAAAAAAAAGGCAACAACTACTTGTTAGAGGAAAACTGGAGCTGAGATCAACTTGTAAATTTGGTGAGGGCTTAGGGGTTCTTTGGAAGTCTTTTTCAGATGTTTTCTGGTTGGTTGGGTTGGGGTTTTAAGCTTTTTTTTCAAGTACCTTTAAGATGTTTTTGGTGTTGGATCAAGGGTTGGACTTGATGATCTCTGAGGTCTCTCTCAACCTATGATTCTATGATTTTCCAGATCTTGGAATCCTGTGGGCTGTAACCATTAGGTAAGTATGTGTTTGGGAAAGCAGATGACTAATCTTCTGAAAACCTTGAGACTCATTGAAATGAAGACTTTTAAAAGGCACATTCCTGTTGCAGAACACTTAGTGGTGTATTTAATCATGATTTTACTAGTGAAGGACATTTATTAGTCCTGAACCTTATCATCACAGGGCTCTAAACATCAAGAATGAGACATGAGCATGAATTCCCAGACCAATAATACTTTGCCATTCTGCAGCCAGACACTCTACTAATTTTAGAGGACACTGGTCCATGTGCAGAAGTGGTAGCTCTAAAGATGTCTTTTATTTTCCTACTGAGATTTGTTCCTTTTCTTTTCTCTATGACACTGCTGCAGATCCATCCTCTTTAGGTAGGCCAGTTCTGGCAATTAAGACCTATAAATGCTGCAAATGTTTTCTGTTTATAGCTAACTCAATCTAGTGTTTAAATCAAGGGGCAGGGTAACCTGAACCAGTTTCTCTAGTTATAAACAGACTAGCAGCTTGCTGACAGCAGTGTCTGCCACTGCTGAGACCCTGCTGTTCCCTCAGGTCTCCCAGGGGACAGGTCTCCATGTGACTGTTACCTCATCCATTTCAGCAAGAATGGGATGAGTAAAATGCTGGTCTTCTCTGAATCATCTCTTCTTGGCTGAAACAGCTTAAGGAGCAGTCAGACTAAACCTTCTAACAGATCTGAGGGTAGGAAAACCTCCAGAAAAGGAGATGCCTGACCATGCACCCACTGCTGACAGAAGCATCATACAGATCCTAACTCAACTGTGTAAAATTGGAAGTGGGGAGAAGCAAGGAGAGAAGAAAAGACATAACTCATGTCATCTACACCACTACTGTTTTTCCAAGCACATCTAGTCTCACACTATTTTGTCTGTAAGATACTGAGTAGCATTGCTATATGCAAAGTGTTGCATTTCCTTCCTGCACTTCCTTCTAAGTCTTGAGTTCAAGTAGAGGTTTTGTTCTGCTTTCCAGTTTCTTGATCCTTCTCTCCAGAAATGTTTCCAGAAAACTTGCTCCAAGACTTCATGTTCTGAAGAAAAATGCCAAACTGGGACCGTTGCAGCTCCCTAGCACTTCATGTCTATTGGCTTGTAATTATTTTTTAGGACACAGTTCTTCCCTACTCATTGATTGTGGTCGCAGTATTTGCTGGCATATGTATACATGAGACAGATTTGATAACCAACAACATCAGTCCTGCCTTTGTGCAGCCTCTAGGAACAGGATGAGGGTTTCCCTGCAGAGATATTGGATAATGGAATAGATGATTAAACAGATAGAAGCTATTTAGAATTGCTAGGCTTATTTAGAATGCTTCCACTCTTTTCTTTGTGGCTTGGGCTCCTAGTGATGTTGCATCAGAAACTCATTTTCTTGAAAGGCTGCTTAATTTACCTCTGTATTCTGCAACTCCTGACTGAGTACAGCATAGGATGTTTACCAGTAGCAGTCTTGTTAACCATCCAACTAATCCTCATTAGCCCATCCACTTTTAATTAGTGCACATCAATCTTTTGTCCTCCTAGATGTAGGAATCTGTATCTGCATGCCATTTCTGTCACCATGGCTTTGATTCTCTGATTTGTCTTCTTTGGCTTCAGCTGTTTTCTGTCATTTGGAAACTTACTGGGCACCACTGAGAAGGATGAAGACTTCCAGAGGCATCCAGCAAGTTGACTTAGCTCCTCAGTCCCAGCCAACAGATGAGCTATCTGGCCAGTGGAGAAAGCAAGACAAGACTGAACCCCAACTTGGTGATAATTTGTTAGTCCAAAAGAGACAAAGGATTTTTCAGATCTAATAAAGGTTCTAAGAAAGATTTTAGGGCTCTTCACAGACTCACAGAACATTAGAGGTTGGAAGGGACCTCTCTTCCTAGCTGCTGAATGTTGTCTCTGCCATGCTGATGGGTCACAGGCATTCTCTTCTGTCTTCTTTGCCTTAAGGCAAGATGGGTTTTGGCAGAGAGCAAAATGACTGGAAAATGTAATTGGGAGAAGAGAGATGAGACTCAGGCAATTTCCCCAACTGTCTGAAAAAGTGAAGGAAATGTCAAGTGTTTGTTAAAAGTCAAATATTTTATTTTGACATATTGAGAGCAAAAAAACCTCCCTTTAGTTTTAAAGCCATTATTTGTTTAGAGACATATCCTTAAAAAAGGAGCTAAATGATGCTGTTTTTTACATTCCATTTTAAGCTTTGTGTTTCATTTTGGGTGAACTCCAGCTGAAGTTTCATGGCTTTATTTAAATTTCACTTGTTTCACAACAAAGGACAAAATAAGATTGTTTCTCCTCTCTTCTGCAGACAAGACAGATTAAGAGCTGAGAAAAAAATACTGCAACAATTTTGGAGAGATTTAGGAGCTAGAGCAGTGAACTAAACAAGCTGAGACATGCCTGACATGTATGTAACATATACAGGGTGGGTGCTACTGAAATAAATCTGTCCTTCTACTGTATGAGTAGCGAGGCCACATCTGGAGTCCTGGGTCCAGCTCTGGGCTCCCCACTTCAGGAGAGATAAAGTACTACTGGAGAGAGTCCAGCAGAGGCTAGGAAGATGCTGAGGGTACTGGAGCAGCTCTGGCAGGAGGAAAGGCTGAGAGCCCTGGGGCTGCTTAGCCTGGAGAAGAGCAGCCCCAGAGGGGAGCTGCTCAATGCTGAGCAAGAGCTGAAGGCTGGGGGCAAGAGGCTGGGGCCAGGTTCACTTTTTTACTGTGAGGGTGCCAGAGCCCTGACCCAGGCTGCCCAGAGAGGTTGTGGAGTCTCCTTCTGTGGAGAGACTCCAAAGGCACCTGGAGATGATGCTGGGTTTGTGTCTTCTCTGTGCTTTGCCCTTTGATACCCTCGACCAGATCAGATGTGCCATGAGAAGCTATTTGGGAAAGTGGCTCCATGGAGCAGAAAAGATTCATTTAGGAGAAGAAAACTGCCCATAATTAATGGGGAAATAAATAGATTAGACAAGAAACCTTCCATCTTCTCTGGTGAAAGATTGTGTAATGGTCAACTGAGTTGGTTTTATAAGACATGTGTTACAGTTTCCTGGGAGTTTCAAGACAAAACTTTGACTCCCTGTGATACAAATGTGTTTTCAGGAACTGTTTGCATGCTGATATTTTATGGGCTAAATATGTTAGAGTGACTCACTCTGAAGATATTAGTTTGGGCAGACAGTAACTTTTAGAAACATTTAGTGTTTCTTAGTCTCTGGTGAAAGTTGGCCCTTAAATGCCTTAGATGTGGAGATGAACTCATTTTTAATAATTGATGGTGAGTTCTAATAATCAAATATTAATTACATTCTTTTTCTGAGCAGTGTTTATCTTATTGGACACTATACATATTTATGTTAAATTTTTAGCATGCATTAACTTCCATTTCTCTAGACTGCTTCAGTGTTTTGCTACAGGAATCTTTTCAGTGTTGTAATAACAGAACAAATCAGTGCATTTCTGTGCTGATGCCTTTCAGATGAAAAATTATTCAAAAGCAAAGAAGTTCCTAGAAGAGATTTCCAAGTTGCTTCCTCAGATCTAGATAAACTGCTTCCACCATGGCTGGTATCTCAACCACAAATTCATCTCCCACTCCAAATCCACAGAGATGATATCTCCCTTACCTTTAAGCAGCTGAAAACTTTCTACTCAATACCAAATAAAAAGAAACTTTTCCACTGCATGTGGTATTTGGAGATAAGAGGAGTATTAGGAAATAGAAATAGCTTCATGACTGACTGTACTTACTCTTTGAGAATTAACAAAAATAAATCATACTGAGCAGAAATAGAACTTAATAGTTTGCCAAATTGAGTCCTGAAATTCTCCAGATATTGCAAATTACCCTTACAGATACCAGCCAAAGAGACCCAAAGGTCCAGCCCCTGAATCACATATCCAAAAGCTAATAATTTCTTCAGATCTGCTCTTCTGAATGCCCTGGATACTCACTAGAGTGTCACTAACATTGTCAGGCAGAAATGGAACTCTACCTAACACAGGCATCCAGAACAGGCAAAAATCACCTCCTAGAGATGTCTCCCTATCTTATCTCTACAGACAACCTAGACAGACAATTTATAGAGACCACCTGGCTTTTTATGACCTCCTTCTGTTGGGCCAATACAGCAATGCAGAACTCATGGCAAATCTTAGTCAGAACCCCTGAGAAATCTGGTTTGCAACATTTCCTGGAGCTCCTGGTGTGTTGTCACCCACTATCCACAGTTCAGATAGCAACTCTAACAACAATTACTGGATACTCTGGCTATTCTTTCACTTGGAAGCTTCTCCTGATAGACAAACCCACGTAGAATTCAGATGAAAAATGAGAGAATAGTTAGATGGCTTCAATGAATTCTGAAGGAAATAATGGATTTTGTTTCTCTTGGAGACTTTTGCCTTCACCTCAAATTTTACAACTGTACAAAGAAGTGTCTTGGCACCAGAGTGGGGCCATCAATCATTTTGACTGACATGCTTTGATGCATGTTCAGCAGGTGAGGAATGAACAAAATAGTTTTCCAACATGTTTGCACTGGATCAGTAGAGAAAAAGAACCTTAGGCTAAAGAGGGAGACCTTGACCCTGCCTGATATACACTAGAAAGGCATTGACCACCATTTCCAGCCCTTCCTTTCCCACATGCACTAAAATCAATAGGATTGATCAAACATCTCTCTGGCCATGGCCCTAGGGTGGCTTAGCCTTATGCTAAACCCAGATGAGAAGCTGACAGCTCTCCATGCTCACTCTAGGGTGTTTGACTGCACTTTTCCAGGCAGATATGCTACAGAAAATCCACTTTTGTCTTGTTGGAGCTGAAGTCCTTTGAGCAGCACCTTGTCAACATCCTTTTCCAATGCAGGTGTGTTTCTTTTTAGCCATCTCTGACAGCTGCTGACCTGAGTTAGCTTATGAAAGCTGAAAACTCTCTACTTCTGTATGTCTTCTCAAAGTGAGAAGGTATTTGTCTTGGACACAGACCATGTTTTCCTGCCAGTTTTGGGCAGAGGTCCAGCCACTGACACTGAACTACCAGTGACCTAGCTGCTATCTAAGGTGGCAGAGCCCATGTGCTGCCACCCAGGAGTATTTCACTGCAGCTAGGTTACAGAGAGGATGGTCACAGGTTCAGTCTGCTGCCAGAAAAAAAATACAGGCACATAAATATGGGCTTTGCACTTAATCTTATTACATCTAGCTGAAAGTTTATAGGAAGGCTATTATAGATGTTACTGGAAACAAGGCATCAGCCTTTTTACTTCTCAGGGTTCTTTCTAGAAGCCTTGCTTATTCTATGATTATAATATGGGTGACAAGTAGGATTTAATACTGTTCAATATGGAATTCAAAAGGCTATATGCCAAAGGAAAGAAAAAAGTGAAAGAGGAAAAATAAATCAGTACAAGCTTAAATTTTTATGCATGTTCTCATTTAGAAAAGAAAATAGGACAGGCTTGTGGTGAGCTTGTGACACTGGATTAAATCATTAAAAGACATTTATACAGTTTCCCTATATAAAAAAATTCATCTTCATTTCAGCACTCTTCATAATCCTGAACATCAAGGTTTAAGCACAGGGTTTTTCCCTGATCTCCAGTCAGCAGAGAGAGAGGCTTCTCCAGGTGAGGCAGAGTTAGATTAGGTGTCTCTTCTCATTTGATTTCTGAGGGAGCTTCTCTTCTCCTGCACAGAACAGACAGTTTAGCCATCTGCCCTGGGCTTCAAAGATAGGTGGGGTGAATAGTCCCAGCTGCTGCTCCATGGGAGGATGAGATTGTTGGAAAGTAGAAATGAAGGAGATCATGGAGTGGGGAGAGCATGGAAGAGGATGGGATATAAGGTGCAAACTTATGCACATTGGATAAGATTCAAGTACCCAAACTGGAGCCATTTAAAATGATCATGTTTAATGTAAACTGGATGTCTAGGTGCAGCTTACAACCAGTGTAGACAGATGGCATCTCCAAAGGAGGACTCCTCTCCCCTGTTACAGACACATCCAAATGGGGTGGAAAGTATCCTTGCTCATGGCAGGGGTTTGAAACCAGCTGATCTTTGAGGTCCATCCAACTCAAATCATTCTATGATTCTCTGAAATAGCCTTGGCTTCCTCAGCTCCAGAAGAGATGAAGGATTAGTACTCAGGCTTAAATAGTGACCCCAGCCTGCCCATGTCACCAGTGGCTTTGGTACAGATTTGATTCTTGTTTTCTCTCCTGCTCTCAGACACTACCCACACACAGTTTGAAGCCAACAGGTAGTTTAGGAATGAGGTGGGAAGATCCAGAGGGAAGCTATGGGGATGTAAACTGTACCATGCAGCAAGGGCATTGCTTCATTTCATACACTTGCATAGAGCAGCTGTTGTGAATATGGCAATAAAAATACAATCTAAATCTATATGAGACCCAGGACTAATCATTAACTCACTTAGTAGATTCTCCTCTGTTTCCTATAGAGGGATTGTGCCTTGACAGCAACAAGAGGAAGCAATAAATTATACTAAAATTGCTTAATAATTGTCAATAATTAATCAAACTAACAAACTATTGTTCCAGGCTCCCCTGGAGAAATATTTAATCTTTATTGGCCTCATTTCTCCTCCTTAAAGTGGAAACAGGAGAGTTTCTTTCCACAGTCTCTTTTCTAATGTCTATGAATGGTCAGTTCTTCAGGGAGTAGGCAGATGGCACCTGGCATGCCAAGGACCTGGCAGTCAATTCAGCTTTCTAACTACTGGTGCAGTATACATGAAGAAGCAATATTAATTATGATAGATTAACAATGGGGCAGATTAATTCCATTTGTCTCTTGGATTTCTTAAGCCTTGTGTCAGGGATGCAAATAATAAGAATCTGGTTTATGATTTAGCAGAAACTAGAGAAGTCTTTACCAAAATTCACTTTTAAGAAGATCCTTGGGAGAAAATTTGTGGATTAAATACTCTGGCTGTAAAATTGCCCAAACTCCATAAAGCAGTGCTATCTGGTTACATCAGTTCTAGTGTATTATGGTTGCTTATGTCTTGGTCCTTCCTGGTAAATCAAGCAGGACCAGGGTCTGTTATCTGGTTCTTAGACCAAGCAGCATGCAGCAGCTCTTCTCCATACAGCTGAGCTCTTTCCACAGTGAAAAGCATAATGCCAAATACAAACTGCCTGTTGGAATGACCTTTGTAGTGCTGTGACTTCTCAACCATGGCCAGGAGTTCTTTTGGGGAGGGCTGCTGGAAGATGCTGGCCCAAAAGGCTGTTGCTCAAACTGGGGACAATCTTAAAAGTTTACAGATATACCAATAAAGTTATAGTTCCTCTCAGTACTCCCTGCCTCTGTTTAAATCACTACTATAGACATAACTCCATGGGAAGGCATTTTTTGCAATAAATAAGCAATATACTGTGCTGCTCAGTACCTGGGATAAGTATCATAGATCCCAAGGGTTTTGATGCATTAATATGTAATTTGGATAGTTCTTGCTTTTTTAATCAGAAAAAAAAACCCAAATCAAGATAAAATTAGTGGCAAATGTTTTGCAGGCATATGCTAGTTCACACACAAGTATTAAGCCATAGCAGCTGAGGACTTTGATGAAGAACAGAATCCTCAGCAGCACCAGGGATGATTCTAGATACCATGCCCAGCAAAGGCAAAACTGCAAAGTTTGCACTTCACCAAGTTTGGAAGAACATAAAGCACATAAACTTAGAGGCAGATATTGGAAAGAAAGAGGAAAATGAAGGATTCCTGTGCTGCTTGCCATATTTCAAACAGTCTCTTTGAAAATACAAACTCCACTTCAGCCCTGAGTGAACTCAGTCTGCTCTAGATCAAAATGGGGAACTGTGATGATATTTTCTGGCCTTAACATCAACAAATCCTTTAAATAAATGCAGGTTTCTATGCAGAGCTTTTGCAGCTCTCCATTTCTCTCTGTATTTACGATGGCTGGTTATAGGTCTAGCCATTAAATGGTCATTGCAGACAATGAATCAGAGAATTTAAACATACAACACTATGGCACTTCTTGACACTTCCCAAAAGGGATTTAATGAGTCAGTGTGTGAAGAGATTGCTGGGTTTCCTTTTTTGCCATTCCTCACAGTCACTGTCTTTCACCTGACTGCAATTCCTCAGTTCTGTTGGGTTGAAAGTAGCTGCTTTTGTCTAGTTCTGAAAGCTAAGCCATCCCAGATGTACCTTGTTCCTCCCTAAAAGCCAACACCAGGCTCAAGCAGTAGAGCTGAGTCCATACACTGAGGGTGGGATTCTCCTCCCCTAACCTTACCTATCTAATCTTAAAACAGCTACAGATTATTTTCCTACAGTCATGTCACCTCACCAAGAGATTCAACCCATTTTGCCTAAGAGGGCACCTGTCCTTTGGTGACTATTTGTATTTACATGTGCATATTCAGGTGCCTGAACTGGAACAAATAAATCCCACTGGCAGTGAACTGGGAACCTCAGAAACTGCCTGAGTTTGAAGAATGAATTTTATAACTGAGGGATAATGAGGAGAGGAAGGAAAGAAGACAACTGCTTTCCCACTGCCTCTAAATAAAACCCTGCTTCCCTTTTGCCTGGCCTCACTCTTTTTCTTAAAGTTTCCATTTTCCACATTTCAAATCCTTTGATGGTTTCTGTTCTCATTCAGCCCAACCATGACTGAGAAAAAACCCAGAAATACAAACCTCTCAATATGTTTTTTTTTTCTTTAAGCTCAGAACAGTTGCCTAAACTCAAATTATTTCTCTGCTTTTGATTTTTCTCATATACTTTATCTGTCCACCAACTAAATGCAAGTTCCTCTAGACAAGAACATCTCTTCTATAGACTTTCTGGAAGAACACTTGCTCTCCAAGAGAGAATTGAGTCTTTCATAGAATTGCAGCTGGTAGAAGGTTGGGAAGGAAAAAGAAGATGGTAAATCCACCTTGTTATATGCCTTGGAAGTAAACATAAGGGATGTTATTCTATTTTATTATTTCATTTATTTTGTTTTACTTATTTTATTTTCCTGCTAAAAAATAAATGTTCAGGAGAGCCCAGACCTGTTGAAGAGGTGAAAATGGCCATGAAATTATCCAGTGCTCTTTCTTCCATTGATTGAATTTACACAAGTCTGTAATCCTTGGAGATATAAGAAAGGAAGGAAGAAGAGAGTCAGGAGAATCTTAGGAGCTTGTCCAATGAGTTACAAATCCTTCACTTGAGATCACTTCCAGCTAGATGCTGGCCCAAGATAGACAAGCTGTATAATTTTTCTTGAACCTTGCTTGGAGGCTAAGGGGATTATCCAAACCCAAATGCTCAGAGGTAGATTACAGACACAAAAAACTCCTTCTGTGGCAACCCCAAAGATCCTGTATCTGAAGCAGAAGTGGTTGTCAGGTTTGAGAATCACTGTAGCCCAGCAGCACACAGTCAAGAGCTGTTAAAGGAATAAAAGCACCAGATGTGTCATTGCTAAAATCTTCTCTTGTAGCTACATTAACAAGTGGGTGAGAACAAAGGCAGGCATGATATCTGGGCTTTGTCTCCAGTGTAAATGTGAGAAACTGTCCCCCAAAGGGAGAACCTAATAGGCTCAATTAGATCTTAATTGAGCCTTTTTATGAATTTTAAAGCAATAATCTTTTGCCACTTGCCCGCAGAAGGCTCAGGGGCCAGAAAGAGCTGCTGCTGTCATTGCAATGTGCTGAGAGGCATCTGCTTGCTCTGGGGGGTGTTTTTCTTGTGTTTCACAAGCTAGTAAGCATCCAAAGGGCTGGGTGGTTTCAAGGATTAAGAAAAACTGTTTAGAAGCTAGCACATTTCTTTTTAAAATAGAAGTGGGAACATTAGGTGGCAGCTTGTGGCAGCCCTGCTACCTCCCTCCTTCAGGGGAGAGGATGCTCTGCCTGCAGTCACTTCTGATTCAATTTCTTTTTGGTGTGAAACTCCTCAAACCATGCTTGTGCTTCCCTATGGCAGAACTGTCAAAATACATAAAGGTTTGATGGGATTAAATCAGAAGCAGCATTGCACAGAAGGATGTGTCACAGATGCTAATTTATGTCTTCTTTGTAATATGGACAGAAACTAAATCTTCCCTTTCTGGTGGCACCTTGCATACAAAGCTCCCTCAGAACAAATCCTATGCCCAGCATTGGAGTCTTCA
This sequence comes from Galbula dea, assembly GCA_013399015.1. Classification (NCBI taxonomy): domain Eukaryota; kingdom Metazoa; phylum Chordata; class Aves; order Piciformes; family Galbulidae; genus Galbula; species Galbula dea. Next base: position 1,267,276 of record VWZX01005703.1, read on the forward strand.
TAATGTTCATGATTTTGGGTTTGTGTGCTTGAGTAATCATTTCCCTAATATAAATATTGTTCTAGACACCTCCTGCTGTTCTGTTGTGTTCTCTTCAGGATGCCAGGGGAATGACTCTGAAAATAAAACTGGATTTTGCAAAATCTGTTAACAGGAAGAAATTGGAGACTGAGAATTCCAAGCTGCAAAATGCCCAGGTTGCCCAGAGAGGTGGGAGATGTCCCATCCCTGGAACCATCTCAGGTCAGGTTGGTTGGGGCTCTGAGCATCCTGATCTAGTTGCAGATGTCCCTGCTGACTGCAGGGGGGTTTGGACTAGAAGGCCTTGAAAAGTCCTTTCAAACAGAAAACCCTTGATTATTCTATGATTATTTGCAAGAGCTTCTCAGATGATTTGTTAGACAGAGGAAGCAGCTGGCATGCAGTGCTCCTTCATCCCTTCACCACACACAGAAACTCAGGACAGGTACAGAAGAGAGGTCACAAAGAGCTTAGCAGCTCAGCTGCCTTAAGCAGCTGCTTGAAGCCAGCTGCTTTATTATTCAGTCTCCTCCAGAAAGCTTTGATTGGCATTAACATCCTATCTTTATTTTGAAGCTAACATGAAGGGCAGGTACCTGCATCATTGTTCTGAGTTGTTTATGGGAGCAGCCTAAAAATATATCCTGATCAACACCCAAATTAGAAACCTGGGAACAATTCTCTCTTTTCACCCTTACCCAAAGCCAATGTGCATCTGCCCTACATTGAGCCTCTCCCCCATCATCATTTATTAGCTGTGCTACAGGAACACCTTGAGCCTCCAGACTGAGGTCACTCATGCTAAGTGCTGTACTACCATAAATTAAGAGGCAATTCTGGTCCCAAAAAACAAGTTGTCTAAAAATTAGATGTTCTGAGAAAAAGTGTGTGAAGATGAAGGACCACATGCCACCATTTCTTGATTACCCTGGCTCACTTCTCACTTTGAAAGCTCTCCTATGTCAACCTTTCAACTGATATGCTTGAGATTCCTTAAATGAAGAGACTCAGTGAAGAACAGATGTCAACAGCCCTAAAACTGCATTCTCATAGCAAACAAAGGAAAGAACTGGAAATGGCTGTTGGGAAACACACTTCACTCCCTTCAGTTCATGTTTCTTTCTCTTTTGTTTCCCAAGAGGTTCATCTATCATCTGGACATAACCACAAACCATAGATAGACTCAAATATAACTTTAGAGTGTGAAGCTCCACTGAGTCTTTCCTCTCCTCCTTTTCCTGGTTTCTTGGAGAAAAAGCCATCACCCTGGAATGAATTGTGTAACTGGTAACTTCATGGAGAGTTAATATTGCTTCATCTGAGATTGAAATGACTGGAGTCTCTGAGACAATATGCCTGGACACCAGAGGTACCAAGGCAGTGGTCCCCAAATTAAATATGTTCAAACATCTTATTCTTTTCCATGACCTACCCCACGTTTTAGAGCTGTAGAGAAGACAGCAGGGTAGGAAACCAACCATATTTCTTCTCAAGGCCCTCAGGTTAAGAACTGATTGAGCAGCATTTGTCTGAAGCAAAGAAAAAGGCTGCAACACTGGATGAGTCATGGACAAATCTGTAAACCAGACTGGATAAATCTAAAGTTAATCTTCTCATTTAGGCTTAGATGTTACAAGCCTTGCTCTTTCCTACCAGCCCCTGAGACTAGAACTCAAATGAATTTGGGACATAAACAGCCCTCTCTCTTTCATCTTGCATTCATTCCTCCATCTCCATTTCCCTCCCTCAAGCTCTCCAGCTCCAAACACTTGCTGTAAATTAATTTGAAACTGTAGTGAGTTAGAAATATTAAACCAGAATCTCTTATCCTCAAAAAAAACCCCAAAACAAAACAAAACCAAATCAAAAAACCCAACAGAACCAAAACCAAACCTTTTTTTCCCCCCCCTTAGGGTTAAAATGCTCTTTAGATCTTTGTCTAGAAGCATCTGTGTCAAACCACAGATAATAATTGTTTTTTAATTAGAGCTTTTTATGCTCACATACTACAAAAAATAGACATGGTTTCTGGTCAGCTTTGTTTTATGCCAACCTTTGGGGTTGGGATTTGATTTTTGCCTTTCCTGTGGGCACCAAAACCATAGAATCATTATGGTTGGAAAAGATCTCTTAGACTGAGTCCAACATCATATTTATGCAATATTTTCTTCTCTTCTTTTTTAGCTCTAAAACCACAACACAATATTTGTGTCTTCCTCTTGACTGCAGGGTACTGAGAGTCACTCCCCATTGTCTCCCCCCAGTGTGCTAATTGCCAAGAAAACCCAATTTGTACTGATCCAGCCTGGTACCATTCACATATTTTTGTCCTTTACCAAACTGAGGCAGATCTCAGTTGGTTGGAAACTGAATAATGCTCAGATCTTCCACATTCCAAAGGCTTGACACTTTGATGTCCCTCACTCATTATAAATGGAGGAGAAGGCAAGCAGATTTCTGAAATACATAAGAAAAATCAGTAATTAACTTATTTTTTTTGGCCATAGCTGACCAGAGAAGCAGAGTGGATTACCTGCAGTGATGAAGTGGATCAGTGCCTTGCCCATAAGCTACCTGAGAAAAGGGACATTTTGATAGAGCTTTAGAGCAGCAACAGCATTTCAACAAGGACACCATGATCCTAGCCTGCATTTGTCATTCTCTGACATTTCATAGGGAAGAGGATTAAGGTAAATCATCATTGCATACTGTAATTGTCTTTGTACAGGTTTGGGAGGGCTGAGTTAACTGACACCTCTCAGTTCTATCAGCTTTTGAATCAGTTTATTCCACTGCTGATCTCAAACACCCAAGCAAGGGAACTTTAGAACAGATTTGGGCCTGAAACTAAAATATGAATGCAATAAGCTATATATTAGCAAAATAAAGTGAGTTTCTTAACCCTGACAGCACTGTTCCTCTCTCTTTAGCTGTCCAGGTTTCCTTGATGGTTTCATTGAGAATAATCCAAGTGTGTGGCTCATGTTCATTCAAATAAATAGGAACCAGGACACCTAGGGAGAGATTAGTCTTTACAGATTGTACTTAACAGCTGAAACCCTGAATTCAGTTGCCATAAAGGTTAATATGATTCTTTTTTTCCCCAGTAACTGATGCAGCTGGAGAAACCTGAACTGGTACAGATTGCCTGGTGGGATTATGATATCTAATTCCTCTTCCCTTAGTGGGAAGAGGAAGAGAATCATTGGGTTGTCCAACATCTTAACTACTACAGCAAACCTAACAAGTAAGAAAAATAAGACTAAGAGAGAAGAATAAACCTTTTTAATTGCTTCACAAAAATATGGTTGCATGGAACCCTGGAGGGAGGTTTAGGATGAAAATAACAGACTGAAAACAAGCAGGCTCTTGTATTTCTTTAAGGATATTCAGGATATTCCCTCCTGGCACACATAAATAAATAATGGATCACCTAAGCTTTATTACTTCTTTTTTTTTTGGCATGATTTGTCCTTCTGTCAGCTTTGCAGCTTTCCAAATTTGCAATTGTACCATTTTCCACAGCAGTGCTGCTTTTCTGCTCCCAGCAGCTGGCATTTGCTTATAATAATGTTTATTGCACAGTCCTCTGAGTCTGTTTTCTTCTATCCCTTGCAATCTAATGAATGTTCCATGACATGATTCCAGGCTCACTAATTTCCAGCCAGTGATTGTCCCATGGCTCAGTGCTCTCAATGTGATGACTCAGCAGGTTGCCCCTCAGACCTCAAAATCTTGAGTCTGATTGTGATTTCAGCCTAGTTCAGCATTTCAGGAGAGGCTGTCATGTTGCTGAGTCAGCATGGATGGGGAGATACCCTCAGCTTTCTGAGAGGAGCAGAGGAAGAGACAGAGAATAAAGAGGTGCAAAGAATAAAGAGGTGCAAAGAATAAAGAGGTGCAAAGAATAAAACTGAAAAACCATTGAGAATGGTGTAAGGGGAAAGAGATGATGGTGACATAATGAAGTAGAGCAACTCTGAGATACTGAAGGAACAAAAATGTCCTCTATATATCCTAATTGTGGCCATCAGGTTGAAGGAGGGGATTCTGCCTCTGCTCTGGGGAGACCTCACCTGCAGTGCTGGGGCCAGCTCTGGAGTCCTCAGCCCAGGAGAGCTGTGGATCTGTCACAGTGGGTCCAGAGGAGGCCACAGAAATGATCCAGGAGTTGGAACACCTCTGCTGTGAGGACAGGCTGAGAAGTTTGGGGTTGTTTAGCCTTGAGAAGAGAAGATTCCAGGAAGACCTTAGTGCAGCCTTTCAGTATTTAAAGGGGCTTAGAGGAAAGATGGGGACAGACTTTTCAGTAGGATAGGACAAGGGATGATGGTTTTAAACTGAAAGAGAGGATATTCAGACTTGATATAATGGACACTGGCCCAGGTTGCCCAGAGAGGTAGGAGACGTTCCATCCCTGAAACCATTCCAGGTCAGGTTGGATGAAGCTCTGAGCATCTTGATCTAGGTGAAGATGTCCCTGCTGTCTGCAGGAGGTTGGACAAGATGACCTTGAAAGGTCCCTTCCAACCCAAATCATTCTATAATATTCCTGGCTGGATACAGTGAAAGCACAGCTGAGAGGAAGATTTTGTACAGTGACTTTGAGCCCAATCTGCCTCACTGAAATCTTGGCAGGAAACCTCAAAACTTTTGCAAGTTCTGTGCTCTTGGTGCACAGTGATAAAACATTTGTCACTTGAAATGTTTCTTCTGAAAGGTGTTATTTTAAAGGTGAAATCAAGACCCTAATGGGTGGTGATGGCTGGGAGTTAACTGACATGTAGCAGATATATACTTCATTGACAGTACATGAGATGCAAACCCAGTCTGTAGCCAGCTCAGTCCATAGGATGACAGAATCATACAATCACCATGGCTGGAAAAGCCCTCTGAGATCATAAGGGTCCAACCACTCACCCCAAACTCCCATGCTCACCACTAAACCACATGCCCAAGCACCATATCTACACACTTTTTGAACTCTTCCAGGGATGGTGATGCCACCACCTCCCTGGGCAGCCTGGGCCAATGCCTGACAACCTTCTCAGTGACAAAATTCTTACCAATATCCAACCTGAACCTCCTTTGGCACAACTGGAAGTCACTTCCTCTTCTTCTATCTCTTGTTACCTGGGAGAAGAGACCAAGCTCAGCCTCCTGAGCACAGCCTCCTTTCAGGGACTTGTAGAGAGAGTGAAGGTCCTCCCTGAGCCTCCACTTCTCCAACCTAAACATCTCCAGTTAAACAAAGCCACCTGAGCAATTGCTGTTGGCAGAGGCAGCAGGTAAATTGGAAACCAGGTATCCAATGTATCTGGGGATGTTCACAGATGTGCAGCTCCAGGACCAACTTCAGGCACCTTCTGACAGCTATCTTGCTGCTGGGAGAGATTTCCTCCTCAAGTGTGAGAAATATGTGCTTTGACATAGAGCCACCCCCTGTGCAAGAGCTGTCATTCAAGATTATCCTTCCAGTTCCTCTACCTGGCAGCCTTTTCTGTGTGCTGTGGAGAGAATATTTCTGTTGATGGGATATGTGAGGTGCCCTCTGGTCTTGTTTCTGATCATTTTGCTGCACAGGAGAAATTGTCTCTGTTACTAATTAACCAGCTGGCATTAAAGGAATGTTTTGCCTCATTAAAACCAGGTGAGAGGATTCTTTCACTTTTTTTTTTTCCTCCTCTCTCTCTCCACACCCTGTCAACAGGCTCTCTTCATGTCAGACTGGACTTATTGAAGAGGTTTGGTAATTAAAAAAATATCATGAAAAAGAAAATAATAATAAAAAAGACCAGAGAGAGCCAGAGCCAGCAGATTGTTTAATTAAAAATAGTCCCTGAGGAGCACCCATTCCTCAACTTAATACTTGTTCTGAAATAAGAAGGTTCTTACTTCAATGTTGAATTACTCTGGGGTTTTTTTTGTTGTTCCTGACTATAAAGAGCACAGGCTGTTCATGGCTTTTATCTGAGGACAAGAGTGTCCAGTTTGATTGATCAGATATTCACCTTAGCAAGAAGTGACCTAGGGTATGTATTTTTATCATGTTCTACAGGACAAATTTACTTTCAGGATCACAAAAGCACCTACCTCTGACAACTTCTCATGAACTACAGTCAGCCAGGCACAGCTCATCATGATAGACTTCTTTTCCCCAATAAACTCACCCTGTCTCAACCAAAGGAAACTTTTCTGCTTGCTGTCCATCAGCTCAGCAGTTCATAATCATGCCTCTCACTTTGCTACCCAAGAGCTAGTCAGAAACTTGTAGTGGCAGCAAAGTTCTAGACAGCAGCAAGTATGCTAACCTGCCTGCTACCCACNATGGACACTGGCCCAGGTTGCCCAGAGAGGTGGGAGATGTTCCATCCCTGAAACCATTCCAGGTCAGGTTGGATGAAGCTCTGAGCATCTTGATCTAGGTGAAGATGTCCCTGCTGTCTGCAGGAGGTTGGACAAGATGACCTTGAAAGGTCCCTTCCAACCCAAATCATTCTATAATATTCCTGGCTGGATACAGTGAAAGCACAGCTGAGAGGAAGATTTTGTACAGTGACTTTGAGCCCAATCTGCCTCACTGAAATCTTGGCAGGAAACCTCAAAACTTTTGCAAGTTCTGTGCTCTTGGTGCACAGTGATAAAACATTTGTCACTTGAAATGTTTCTTCTGAAAGGTGCTATTTTAAAGGTGAAATCAAGACCCTAATGGGTGGTGATGGCTGGGAGTTAACTGACATGTAGCAGATATATACTTCATTGACAGTACATGAGATGCAAACCCAGTCTGTAGCCAGCTCAGTCCATAGGATGACAGAATCATACAATCACCATGGCTGGAAAAGCCCTCTGAGATCATAAGGGTCCAACCACTCACCCCAAACTCCCATGCTCACCACTAAACCACATGCCCAAGCACCATATCTACACACTTTTTGAACTCTTCCAGGGATGGTGATGCCACCACCTCCCTGGGCAGCCTGGGCCAATGCCTGACAACCTTCTCAGTGACAAAATTCTTACCAATATCCAACCTGAACCTCCTTTGGCACAACTGGAAGTCACTTCCTCTTCTTCTATCTCTTGTTACCTGGGAGAAGAGACCAAGCTCAGCCTCCTGAGCACAGCCTCCTTTCAGGGACTTGTAGAGAGAGTGAAGGTCCTCCCTGAGCCTCCACTTCTCCAACCTAAACATCTCCAGTTAAACAAAGCCACCTGAGCAATTGCTGTTGGCAGAGGCAGCAGGTAAATTGGAAACCAGGTATCCAATGTATCTGGGGATGTTCACAGATGTGCAGCTCCAGGACCAACTTCAGGCACCTTCTGACAGCTATCTTGCTGCTGGGAGAGATTTCCTCCTCAAGTGTGAGAAATATGTGCTTTGACATAGAGCCACCCCCTGTGCAAGAGCTGTCATTCAAGATTATCCTTCCAGTTCCTCTACCTGGCAGCCTTTTCTGTGTGCTGTGGAGAGAATATTTCTGTTGATGGGATATGTGAGGTGCCCTCTGGTCTTGTTTCTGATCATTTTGCTGCACAGGAGAAATTGTCTCTGTTACTAATTAACCAGCTGGCATTAAAGGAATGTTTTGCCTCATTAAAACCAGGTGAGAGGATTCTTTCACTTTTTTTTTTTCCTCCTCTCTCTCTCCACACCCTGTCAACAGGCTCTCTTCATGTCAGACTGGACTTATTGAAGAGGTTTGGTAATTAAAAAAATATCATGAAAAAGAAAATAATAATAAAAAAGACCAGAGAGAGCCAGAGCCAGCAGATTGTTTAATTAAAAATAGTCCCTGAGGAGCACCCATTCCTCAACTTAATACTTGTTCTGAAATAAGAAGGTTCTTACTTCAATGTTGAATTACTCTGGGGTTTTTTTTGTTGTTCCTGACTATAAAGAGCACAGGCTGTTCATGGCTTTTATCTGAGGACAAGAGTGTCCAGTTTGATTGATCAGATATTCACCTTAGCAAGAAGTGACCTAGGGTATGTATTTTTATCATGTTCTACAGGACAAATTTACTTTCAGGATCACAAAAGCACCTACCTCTGACAACTTCTCATGAACTACAGTCAGCCAGGCACAGCTCATCATGATAGACTTCTTTTCCCCAATAAACTCACCCTGTCTCAACCAAAGGAAACTTTTCTGCTTGCTGTCCATCAGCTCAGCAGTTCATAATCATGCCTCTCACTTTGCTACCCAAGAGCTAGTCAGAAACTTGTAGTGGCAGCAAAGTTCTAGACAGCAGCAAGTATGCTAACCTGCCTGCTACCCACCCCTGCCAGAGCCTGGGCTTTGTGTACACAGAGGGAAGTAAAGGTCATAGCCAGAAAATCTATTCCCATGTTGTGCCTATTCAGCTCCTCTGGTTACTTGAAGCATCCTGATTACAGTGATTGGATGCCACTCATCTATCATTCTCCAGCCAGAAGCCACAGGTATCCATGAGGCATTTACCCCAATCTCTCCTCTCTTCAGCCAGTGCAAAGGAAAATCAACCTCTAGGATGCAACCAGTAGGTCTGGTGTAGATGTATATTTGAAGATGGGATGAACTGGGCTCTAGATCTTATTGACAGCACTAGGGAGACCCAAGAAAGCCCCAGAGAAGCAGCTGAGATTCATCACCTCTATCAGAGGCAGAGAAACACAGAATGATAGAATCACAGAATCATCAAGGTTGGAAAAGACCTCTAAGATCATCAAGTCCAACTGTCAACCTGTCACCACCATGCCACTAAACTACCTTACTGAGTATAACATCTGTGTTTTCTGAACACCTCCAGGGACACTGACTCCAGACAGCTATGTTTTTTGCAGTTGAATCATACCCCAGTTATTTCAGCCATTCATCTCTTAATTTCACATACTCCAGCAGTGCCTCATTTCATTTGGTACACCAAATAGAAGGGCAGTTGAGTGGAGTGGGGTCAGAAAAAATGCTGGTTGCTTCCAGAGGTGTCCTTGTTGCAGGTGAACAAGAGATGTGGCACCTGACAGGGAAGAAGAGTCTTCCTGCCCACACCCCCAATTTTGTTCTGCACACCTGCACCCCACACAAAGCTCCTCAACATCTCATAGTTGCCAAAGGATTTTTTGCTTGTCCTGTCAGGAAATTCTGTTATCTTATTTTTTTCTGCTTTGCCAGATTAACATGAAGAACCCTGTGATAGCCTGGGGCCAGCCTGCTCTTAGCTAGTTCCAAATACAGAGCAGGGAATGTTAGGGTAAGGGAAAGAGGAGGGGGTTTTGCCCCAAAGCAAGGGAAGGAAGAAGCACCTGCAGAAGCAGCAGATCATCTTACAGGGAAGGTTGTGAAATATGAGGTTTGTCACAACAGATCTCAGCAATTTCTGAAAAATCAATCTTCTCTCTGCTCCTTCCTTCTTGTCTCCAAGGCCTATGGAGTCATGACAAGGACAGGACAAAAACTAAGCTCCCATTGTTCCCAAGCTTCTTTCAAAACACAAAGAACATTGATGTCAGGTGCTGAGCACAGCCAAAGCTAGAAACCAGTTTGGGCAGTGAATCTTTGAGGGTTTTTTTGGTGAGATAGAGCCAGTAGATTGCATAAACCAGACTTAAATGTTGAGTCCAAACCCCATGTCCTAAATCTGCTCCCAACAACTGACTAGAGTCAAATCAAATCAGCCCTGACCCACTTAGCTTTTTACCTATGAGGAAAGGTGCAGCCATACTCAGAACTAGAAGAGGGGAAATTCCTTTGGTTTTTTTCACCAGTGATTTCCTGTTTCAATGAAGAAGATTTGGAAATGTCCCTAGAGACCAAGATTTCTCAGAAAATCTATCTTCTCAGGCATCTTCTGAAGCTTTTCCCTCACTTTAGTCTTTCCCAAACACTTTGATCTCTCTTTTTATGTGCATCACTCAAAAGAGGGAGCATCAAAATTCCTGGGTATTGTAGATCTGCAAGAGTTGCTTTGGGTTGTTTGCTTTGCTTTCTTTCTTTCCCTGAAATTGTTTTAAACACAGATAAATAAGAACCACTGTGATTATCCTTTCCTGGAGCATGTGGTGATAGCAAGGCAGTGCCATTGGTTCTTGGGGGAAAAAAAGATCTCTGTGACTGTGCTAAAAACTCTGATTGCTTGTGTAATGCTCTCCCCTGGGGCACCTAGAGGGCACACTTTTATGCAATGCAGATGTGGAAAAATTGTGTCCCAGCTTCTTTGGCTGCTCCCTTCCCCTTAATCTTGCCTGACCTACCTTTTAGACAGAGAGATGTGGACAAATCATCACCACAGCCAGCAAAATGAAATAAGAAGTGGGGGAGAGGTTTTAAAAACAAAAGATGTAAAGATGCAACAGAAGGGAACATTATGTCAGAGATGTGTGGCAAATGCCATTCTCCCTGCTCAGCAGGGTTCTGAAACACAGCATTAACCTTCAAACTTTCCTTTGCTGGTGAGGAGCAGCTGTAGATAGCTGCCTAGGTGGTTGTGTTATTATTTTTTCCCCTTTCTCTCTGAAAATATCTCCCAGAGACAAGATTAAAGAAAATAAATAAATAAAAGAGGAAAAAAACATCAGACAGGGTCAGGCTTTTTGAGATTTGAGGTCACTTCAGAACTTTTAGCATCATTATTTTTTTAAGCATTGACAGTTCATCAGGTTAAAGTCTCTGTCACAACACCAGTTCCAATTTACATGTGGTACAAGGTGTGAGACAGAGAAGAAATGACCTACTGCCAAGGTGGCCATCAAAGCAGATTGCATGCCTACATACAAAAGGTTTTCCTTGTTCATTGCCTGGAATAAGGGCATTTGGAAAACAGGGATGCTTTGTGTCTGTCCTGTAACACCACCAGTGTGTGGGTACCATCCATCCAACGCATAGCTGCCTTGCATAAACATAGCCAGCTGCAGAGATGCTTTATCACAGAGAGAGAAGTTGTAGGAAACACCATGGCTTTCTCCACCCTCTGTATATTGCACTCATTCCTTCTCTAAATCCTCCTCTTTCAACTCCTGTTTGCATTGGGCAGGGCAGAGACAGAATCAGTTCAGCACACAGCAACCAGAGGATGTCTGTCAGACACAGGATGCTCTTGACTGACAACTACACTCCAACAGTCATAAACAACTTGGGTTTTAATATCCTTCTCTTAAGGACCTTCACCACAACAGGTTAATTTAAGTGTCCTTGACTATTGCCAGGAAAAAGCATGCAAAAATCAAGATTTTTAACAGGTTGTCTAATACCCCCTGCTTAATTGGTTATTAACAGTGAGAGGGTTTGCCACTGCCCAAGTGTCTGGGGTTTTAAAATGAGCTCTTTTTATGCTAGCATGTTAGATTTGCCTCCAGGAGGAACTGTTACTATAGGTCAACACAACTTTAAAAACAACTATTTCTATTAGCTTGGACTGAATTTTGGATGTTAGGAGTAAAAAGTTTGTTTTCTTCAGCCACCAAAGTTTTCCAGTCAACAACCACCACCACCATAATATAGTAGTATCATTAAATATCCTTTCAGTGAACAGTCAGGCAAGGGAATACTGACTCCCACTCCACAAACCAGCTTCTGACAAACCCAGAGGTCTTTCCACAGCCTGAGCACCCAGAGGGAACATGGAATTGTTCAAGCTTTTGGGAAACTAGGACATTTTGCTTGCAAACAAGGGATTTAAATGTACAAAAAGAATATTCTAGCTCCCTGCAAATGCCTCTGGGAGGCTGCTGAGAAGAATAGGCCTGTCCACAACTTTCCCCATTCCATCTCTCAGCATAAACACCCAAGGGTTTATGTGTTTAAGTTGCCATGGTACCAGGGAACTCATGTTGATGTTTTTTTTCAAAAGCTCAGGAAGGTTCTGGAGCTTTCTGTACATCTGAGGTCCACTATAAGCAAAAAGTTTGCTGTGGCATTAAAGGCACCAGGTCTACCTACTATAATTGAAACCAGGATAACGTTGGCAGATCAGTGCTGGCTTCAGTCTGCTGTCAGCTCTAAGCCCTTTGGGTGTTCTGCCTTCAAATTAGTACTTTCTGCAAAATTGCCACATTTTATTCTTTAATTTTAAATACTTCAGGAGGAAAATGGAGCTGAACCTTTGATTCCAACCTAGAATCACAGAATGGTTTTGATTGGAAGAGACCATTAAGGTCATGAAGTTCAACTGTTAACCCAGCACTGCCAGGTCATCACTGAACCATCTGCTTCAGCACCATATCTACACATCTTTTCCAGGGATGGTGACTCCACTGCTTCCCTGAACAGGCTGTGCCAGGGCTGGACAACCCTTTTGGGGAAGAATTTTTTTTTCCCATATCCAAATTTAACCTCTCCTGAGGCCATTTCCTCTTGTCCTATCACTTGTTCCTTGGGAGAAGACACTAACCCCTACCTGGCTCCAGCCTCCTCTCAGGGAGCTGCAGAGAGTGAGAAGGCCTCCCCTGAGCCTCCTTTTCTCCAGGCTAACCAACCCCAGTTCCCTCAGCTGCTCCTCACAACACTTGTGCTCTAGACCTTTCCCCACCTTCATTGCCTTTCTCTGGCCACACTCCAGCACCTCAATGCCCTTCTTGAAGTGAAGAACCCAAAACTAATCCCAGGATTGCAGTTATGGCCTCATCAGTGACAAGTACAGGGGGCAGTCATTGCCCTGCCCCTGCTGGCAAACCATGTACTTTCCATTCTCCTCCCACCTCTCAAATTTTCATGATGACTTGTTCACATCAAGGTGTCCCTTAGCCTTAATGACATGTTGCAAATGTCCCTTGAGAGAGGGATGATATTTATTAGTATTTCAACAGATATGAAGCAACCTTACCCTTATCTGCTCCCAGCTACTGCTAGAGGAAAAGTTCAATGCTTTGCTAATATCCCATGCATCAACCTTTTAAACCCTTATCAATAGCTGGATTAATTCCTATTAGTAAACTTCCTAGGACAGGTCTCCATGGCAATGGAGCCCAATCAGAAGATCAGTGTCTAACATTCAAGGAGAGCTCTTTGTTTACTCAATAAATTGACTTCTGCTTCATGGTGCTGAACTCAAGCCCAATGAGCACTCAGAAGGCACCATGGCAGTTTGCACAAAGTTCAGGGAGAGATGTCTACATTCTCTCTAAATACATGGAAGTTCTGCATGCAATTAAATATTTCAGATGCTTGCCTGTGATTGTCTTCACCTTTCTTATTCCTTTGCCCCCTGATGTTTTGAAGCTCTTTATCCTGGTGTGCTCTAACAAAAGGTCTTCACATCACTGCCAGTGTCCCCAGGAGCTCTGTGCTTCCTCTTCTACTGAAAATGACTGCTTGAAGTGGGATAATTAAATGTTGTTTAGTTCAAACAACAAGTAGAAGTCCCTGTGGGATGTTGAAGGTTCCACAGTTCCCAGTGGTTTTCATTTATGTCTGTCTCCAATGAAAAAGACCTAGGAGGAAGAAGGGCACTTTAACTCTTTTTTCTCCTCTCACTTCCTACCTTGCAATGATCTTTTACTGTCTGATTGCTAAACTGAAAGCTCAAGCACTACATTTTTTAACTGATTGCAGAACTGACAGAATCACAGAGTGTTAGGGGTTGGAAGAAACTTCTGGAGATCATCTAATCCAAACCTCCCTGTTAGAACAGGTTCACAGGATGGTGTCCAGGTGGGTTTTGAACGTCTCCAGAGATGGAGACTCTACCACCTCTCTGGGCAGCCTGGGCCAGGGCTCTACCACTCTCAAAGTGAAAAAGTTCCTCTTTATATTTAGCTGGAACTTCCTATGTTTCAGTTTGTGCCTGTTCCCTCTTGTCCTGTCACTGGGCACCACTGAAAAAAGCCTGGCCTCATCCTCCTGACACCCACCCATTAAGCATTGGTAGGCATTGAGAAGATCCCCCTCAGACTTCTCTTCTCCAGGCTACCCAGCCCCAGCTCTCTCAGCCTTTCCCCAGAAGAGAGATGTTCAAGTCCCTTAATCATTTTTGTAGGCCTTTTCTGTACCCTCTCCAGAAGTTCCCTGTCCTTCTTGAACTTGACTGTCCCTTTCTCCCTAAAGCTGCTTTGCAAGGTCAGATCACAAGAATGTCATCCCCTTTAAGAGCATCTCAATGGACAAACATTACCACACTCAGGTAAGTGCATGAAGTTTAATAAATCAAGTTTTTGTTGTGTGAGAGCCAAGACAATTAAGAGGCATTTAGAGACCAGTTGAGATTGTTGGCTACAGTAGGTGCATGGCCACACCAAACCTTGCTAGGTTGCTGTCTCTAGCAGGCAATGGCTTGTGAACAGAAAGGTCATCAGGACTGGAGCAGAAGGAGAGTTAGCAGTGTAACAGCCTTAATGAGGGAGAAGTGAATGATCTCATCTGTGTTTTCAAAAGTAGCCACATTTTCTAGATGACAAAGCAACACCAAATGTCAAAAAGCTCCTCCTCAACCAAGTGACTCATCTGCTCTTTTTCCTGCATCCTACACAGCTGCCATGGGTTTATGATGAGCCATGAACTGCCATTTAGGTACTTATCTCTGCTGTATCTTTCAGCACATGCTTCTGAAGTGTTCAAACAGAATCACAGGAAGAACTGAATCAAAAGAATCTATGAGCAAGCAAAGGGCAAAGTCTTAGACTTGTCCTCCCAGAGCAGCTACTGCAGTGTGACAGCTTCCACATCCATGCAAACATCAGGACCTGCTGCACAGGCAGCATTTAGCATGGGCCCAGGAGCTGAGAGGGTTTGACTCTTTTCCAGACTATCAGTTGTGAAAGCAGAAAAGAAACCAAGAAAGTGAGCAGCAGTTTTCCTTCCCTTTCACAGAATCACAGAGTCATTAAGATTGGAAGAGACCTTTAAGATCATCAAGTCCAACTCTCAATCCATCTTTCTCACTTCCCATGAGATCTTTTGGTAACTTCTTTTGTAGAACAGATCCTTTGGGAACTCCAGCCTTCTGCTTGGGCCTTAAGATGGTCACAGAGTTCCAACTGGACTTGAGATCTTAATTTTTACAAGTCTTCCTGCAGCCTCAGAGGTCTACATCATTGCTGCTTCTCACTCTTCTCACAGAGTCACAGAATGGTTAAGGTTGGAAGAGACCTCCAAGATTTTCAAGTCCAACCATCAGCCTAGCACCCCCATGCCACTAAACCTTGGCCCTAAGTACAATATCTACACTTTTTCTGAACCCCTCCAAGGGATGGTGACTTCACCACTGCCCTGGGCAGCCTGGGCCAATGCCTAGCAACTCTTGCTGGGAAGAAATTTTTCCTGACATCCAATCTAAACCTCTCCTGGTGCAACTTGAGGCCATTTCCACTTGTTGTCTTCACTGGTAACCCAAGAGAAGAGACCAACCCCCAGCTTGCTACAACCTCCTGTGCAGTTCCAGGTACTTTGTGACTGTCAGTGCCAGTAGGCTTGATTTGGGTGTAAACTGGGTGAGAATTCCATTGTTAAAAGATAGACATCCAGTGTTATTTCAGTCTGGCTGAGTCCTGGGCATCTGCAGAGGGCATAAGAGTGTGAAATGACCTCTAAGAAAAGCTGGAGGCCAGTGACTTAGATTCTTTGGGAAGTCATACTGCCTCTCCACTCCCTTCACTGCTCCTGCCATAGCTGATGCATCTCACCATTTCCTCACAGCATCCTTTTCCTGCCAGCTCAAACCAATGTGTTCCAAGTCTCTGTATCCTCTTTTTGCTCTAATTGCACTTTCCTCTTGGGAATTTTTCCAAAGCTTATTGTAATGAAAGATGTCACTGCTGAAGGGCATGTGAGCCTTTTGTGCTCAATATGACATCAGTAAAGAACAAAAGACAAACATTTCTTTTGCAACCCTTCCAGGAGATACAAGAGAAAGAGAGAAAAGAAAGAGAAGAACCCACCCACTCCAGATATAATGATAGAGAGAGGTCTCAGTACCTTCTTCACATGGCTAATCTCTTGGAGACATCCAAGAGAAGGCTACTTGCTTGACAGGATTCAAATCTATTTGTCAGAAGAATGAAGTGATTTTACAGAGATCTTTTCATCATGCTAAGGACTAAACCCTTTAGTTTTATGTCCTACTTTACCCAGTAAGACATTTGTCTTGTGAGCATTGCAGACCTCAGTGTTCCTCTTCCCTGGTCATGACTGATATGTACCTGGTAATGTTCCAGTGCAACAAAGGTGATGTGTAAGGAAAATTAACCTGCTCCAGTCTGTCCCATGCCAAGTCCAACAATTCTTCTGGCCCCAGCAATTGGTCCTGGGCACACTTTTAATTGAGTTTGATTTAACAATGATCTGAGATGACTCTAATAGTGCAGAGTTTTGAAGCAGTGTTGGTTTGATGCTCTACTCAGGTCCACCACACCTTCTGACTCCTGGTTTAAGAGTCAGAAATATTGAAGGTCTAAGGAAATGAAACCTTGAAGAAGCAGTTCTGAGCTCCAGGAATGCAACCAAACTGTCTTGCAGCACTCTAAAATATATAAACACAGGAATTCCTGTATGCACAGGAATCCATACTTCAGTCTCCCCTGGACTAACCCAATTATGTTTGGATTCTTGACAGCAAAGGGAAGGAGAAGAGAGGACTATTACTGACAGAGCAAGCAATTCTTGTCTCCAGCAACCTTCATCTCTCCCTAACTGTGAAAATATATTTCTTTGCTGTCACTATTATGTCTCTAACCCTATTTTGTAGGGCTTACCAAGGTAAAGATTGGAGGTTTCCATAACAGATACAATATCCTTTAAATAAAAACAGCTACCAATACTATCACTGTAATAACATAATGGTTGGAACAAACCTAAATCTACTTAATTCCATTCCTTGCCTTGTGATCTTTTCTGAAGTTTTTGGGTTGAATTCCATTTGCAGAGGTCATAATAAATACTGATATGACTGCTTTTGCAACAGGAGCTCTCTCAGATAAGAGCAGAATGATTCACTGGCTGATTAGTTTTGTAATATTTGAGATGGGGATTCATCATTTATTTAGTATTTTGAAACATTGTGAGCAAGGTTCCTGGAGTGTTTTGGAAACAAAAGGCCAATGTTTCCCTGGAGTGAAGTCATGGTGAATTGAAGCTGATGACTTCACAGAACCAAGAGAAGGAGCTTCAAAATACACCCATGAAATAATTGGGAGGTAGTTCAAAGAAAGTAAAGGGATAAAAATCATTTGTATGCCACTATAAAAAGAACCTGCCTCTAAGCAGGAGTCTAGGAGCAGATTCTCTTCATTACCAGCCAACAATTTCACCCATCTGCACAAGACAACTGTTCCACCTCTCTGAACAAGCAGAAAGCCAGACACAAAATATGGACACTGAATAATCTTGTGCATCTTGGTCTTCACAGGTGCAATTTCTGCCCACCTGTACCCCTTCTCTCACAACTGTTAGGTTGCTCTTTGTCTGGAGTGGGCTGGCAGTTGGATCTCAGAAGGTGCAATTTGCTCTCCTCACCCTCCTGAGCCTCTGGCTGTGCTCTGATTGCTGCACTCAGAATGTTTCCTGACATTAGGAGTGATGGACTTTAAACAGAGAAATAATAATGCTATCATGCTACAGTGCAAAAATCACCTTGCAGGAATGAATTTGTTATGTAGTGAAACTGCACTGGGAACTGCTCTTGGGGATTCTTTTTGTAGAGGATTAGAGGTTGTCCATGGAGTCATTCACTGCTGTCACCCTAGTAGGACCTAGTTGCTAATGGTAATGCTCCTTGTCTTTAGGACAAGGCTGAGAGCCCTGGGGCTGCTTAGCCTGGAGAAAAGCAGCCCCAGAGGGGAGCTGCTCAATGCTCAGCAAGAGCTGAAGGCTGGGGGCAAGAGGTTGGGGCCAGACTCTGCTCAGTGCTGCCCAGGGACAGCACAAGGGGCACTGGGCACAAAGTGGAACCCAGGAAGTTCCAGCTGAGCAGGAGGAGAAACCTGTTTGGTGTGAGGGTGTTGGAGCCCTGGTCCAGGCTTTGCAGAGAAGCTGTGGAGTCTCCTTGTGTGGAGAGATTGCCAAGGCAGCTGGAGGTGATCCTGGGCAAACTGCTGTGGGTGACCTGCTGGAGCAGGGGTTGGGCTGGATGATCCCCAGAGGTCCCTTCCAACCCCATCCATGCTGAGATTCTGTGTATCTGTGATTTTATGGACTGTCTTAATCCAATTTTCATTCATTTTTTTTATTTCTGGAGCTGTTTTTTTAAACACAATGAAGGTGAAATGTTATAAGGCTGCTCCCATGGCTTTGCTTTAACATAGAAGAGTTAAATCTCATTGAACTCCTTGTGTGGTGTGGGAGCAGAATCCTCTCTAAAACTGGAGAGATTTAAATTAAACAGAAGACTTTGAAAATAAATAAGTCACTGAATGGGGTTTTGTCACCTTCCTAGAACTCCTTCAAGAGCTACTGAAGTTCATTAGAAAACTTCCAATAGATTGAGATTAACCTTTAAGAATGCATCCTGAACAAGAGAGAAAGGGGAACAAAAAAATCAAAACAGCTAATGTGTTTTCTATAGGACTATAAATCTGAAAATATCTCAGATTTTCCCTAGACACCTATGTTTCACCCAATTTATTGCATAGTAAACTTAGTATTCAAGGCAGATAGACCTTTAGAGAAGTTTGAAGGAAAAATCCCATTATAACTTTCAATTTTTAGCTGTTCCTAACTTTGTCCATTTTCACTCCTGGTTCAGACTCAGTCCAAACTTGGTTTTACTTTTTGTTGCTTTCCTGGTCCTTTGTGTTCATCTGTTCCTTTCATGTAAGCTTGAGCAAAATGAAGCCTTTTCCTTTCTTTTGTCTGCTCTTTTGTAGAGCACACAAAACAAACCCAAATCATGTTCATTGAGCTCTTTTTGGAGACTCAAATGCTAACAGAGGTAGATGCTGAAAGCTGCAAATTATGGCTTAGGAATAGCCCTAGCAAAAATATATCTCTTGCTCCAAAGGAAACTGATTCTGCTTTGATTAGCCTAGATGATTTTGACATTTTCTTGCTCTTTGCAATCAGCCAGGTTTTGTAGGGGGTTATTTGCAGAACAACCTAAGCCATAAATCAGGGCTGTAAAGAGGCTGCTTGTTAAGTGCTGCTCAGGAGCCCACAGCCTTCCCCTGTAATCTCTGAGCACACACCTAAGGAAAAGAGTTCTGGGTACAAAAGTAAATTCATTGCATGCTAAAACCATCCTGGGAGCAGCAATCCTGGGCTTTTTGTAAAGGATTACAGGTTGTAGGTGGAATAATATTTATATCTGTTTGCTATAGCCTAAATTTACTGATTGCATTGCACCCCCTTGTAATTTGGGCTTGTGAACCATCCTTTCTCACTGCACCCCTTTGTAATTTGGGCTTGTGAACCATCCTTTCTCTGATGCACAGCAATGCCCCATGGTAGTCACCTGGCCAATAGTTAATCCTGAGGAAAGAAGCCCAAGGGAGGCAACTTCTGTGGAATCTGAGGGGTGCAAAGGAGTCCTGGTCTTTTGGGAGGAGAACCTTCGTGTGGGAGAAGAAAGGAAATAGAGCAGTTGCCTCCATGCCAAGTCTTAAATGACTGTGTTCCCACAAAAGTTTTGTTGTGGGGATCCTTGATCTTGGAAAAGTTGAGGCAAGCCACATCCAGCTCATTTGAGAGCTGGAGAAAGGAGAAGTTCAAACACAACATGTGATAAAACAGCTGCATTAATAGTGGACTGTTTTAGCTGCTGTCAACTCTCCCTCTGTGGAGATCAAGCTCCCCTTGGCTCCTACCTGCCCTAGGTTCTCCAAGCTTCATGATTTAAGAAGCTTTCATGATAGCAATATTTTCACTTGAATTTAAAGGAGAGGGAGAGCTGTATTTTCTGAGCACTGACCTTGTAAGTTTTTCAGCATGTGGGCTGCAGGATTTAGCATCCTTCCCTTCTAGCTCAGCTCCTTCTAATCCTAGCAGAGTGCTCTCTCCTCATTTGGAGCCAGCTGGGAGCAGGAGGCACGTCTGCAGAATAGGAAATACACCCCTGAGCTGGCTCTGCTCCTGACCACAGCACTTACCTCCTGAGAAAATTGCTTTGTGCTATTTGAATATTACTTTGGGAAGGTAAACCTCAAATACTGGTGCTGGCTTTTGGTTCTAACCATTGCCTGGGGGTTGGGATTCTCTGGGGCCGTGGTCAGATCAGATCACTGCTGAAGGAAACTTGGCACTGAGCATCCAGCTGTAAACACAGTGGTGTGAGGGTGAAACTCTTTAAAATGCCCCCATCTGTTTCTGGAAAGATGCTGAGGAATTCCCTGCTGCCTAGGGAAGTGGTGGAGTCATCAGCCATGGAGGGATTTAAAAAGATGTGATGCTGAAGGACATGATTTAGTGGTGGACTTGGCAGTGCTGAGTTAATGGTTGGACTTGATCTTAAAGGTCTCTTCCAACTAAAACTATTCTATGTATGGGTTGAAAAACCCTTCTAAGCTCATCCTCAAGTGTCACTAATGCATAATTCTAGGTGGATCAAGTGCTCTGACCCTGAAGGCAGAAGCAGAAGCTGCATTGCCTTTAAAGACAGAAGTCCAGCTGCTTCCCAGCCACTGAAATGAGGCAGTAACTCTTGTCTGAATAAAGACCACTTTGAGTTTGACTAAACCACAACTTCTAGGACTGTTCTTTATCTTACTTTTATAGACATCCCAGGGTAGTAAATGCAGCTTATGCCCTGGTAGTTTGTCCTAATAATCCTCAGGTATAATTCTTTAGTGGATTGGTAAATCTTTGGGTCTGCTTTTTTTTGGCTTTTGCTTGGGTGTTTTTTTACCCATAGCTATTTCTTTCTGCCATGTGTCTCTACTTCCATAAAAGGGATTTTGGCACCCCAGTAACTTCTACCTGTGCAGGCAGACAACCACCATTCATCATCAGAAATACATGTGTCAGGTTGGAAGGGCAAACCAATCCATTTATAACAACTTTCTTTATCTCCTTCCTATTAAAATACTCTTTTCATCTTATTTCCAAAGTGTTACTCTGCAGGAGAAATGGTTTTCAAGCAATTGCAAGATCAAAGAATGAGTCTGAAGATCTTCTGGGTAAGAGCTTCCTTCTGTTGTAGCCCCTATCATTTCTCTGCTACTATAAATGAAATCCACATAAATCAGGCTGGGACTCTTGTTTCCAAAGACATTGCCTAGACCTTACCTGGCATTTCAGTGCTGCTTTGAGTCTTGTGTGCACTTCAATTCCCAGGCTCAGCTCACAACATTCAAGAAGATTTTGCCCAAAGCTCCTGTTAATCTAAAGGAGGTGATGGAGGCTTGAACCAAACCAGGGAGTGAAGTGAAAACAATTGTGACACTATGAAATGTACTTCAGAATCTAAGGCACATCACATCCTGATGTGTAGAGCAGGTTTAATAATGCATGATCTAAAACCCCTCACAGCTATCACTGAAACTGCTGATCCACTGAAAACTGCATCTTTTAATGTGCTAAGGAGCTGAAAATGAGAGCCAAGGTCACACTTCTGAAACACTTGACAGTGCTTTTAGATCCAGACAGCTGAGATGCCTGAAGATGGTTTAAGATAGGTCTTGGAGAAGCCTAAAGCCCTCTCTTTGCCAATGGAGATCTGAGACTGCTCAAATATAGACACAAGGTTGTATTCAAGAAAAAAATAGTGAATTTTACCTGACTTCCAGCTTCCTCCCCCAAAGGGTGTAGATCTCCTGTAGGTCCAGTATGACACTTGCCATCCTTATGTATCCCTTCTGAATGCTGGAGAACAAATAACCAGTCATGGAGATATGGGGCTGAGGGGCATGCTTCAATGGTGACCTAGCAGTGTTGGGTTAATGGTAGGACTTGAGGGTTTTAAAGGTCTCTTCCAAGCAAAACAACTCTGTGATTGTCTGATTCTGGTCTGGTGAAGCCTCCTGGGTTCAGTGCTCCTCACCAGCTGGACAGAGAAAGCAGCTGAAGGCAGTTAACCTTGAATGCATTCAGCTGTACTCACTCAACTGATAGAGGTAATTGAGTGGCTCTTGTGTCCTTCCCCTGTAACCATAGCAGAGAAGTTTACTGGCTCTACCTAGAGATATTTTACATGCTTTGGTTACTCTACTGTGAATTGACATTGAGCTAGTGCAGCAGCCAATGCCACAGGAGATAACCCAGGGAGGAGCAGAGCAGCAAACCCCACCCATTCTGCCTGCTGTGCCAAGGGACTGGAAGGGTTCTTCCCTTTTCAGAGGGCTCACATTTGGGGATAACAGCTCCTCTCTAGAAAAGTGACTCCTCCCACCTCAGGAACATGTATTTGGATAGTGCAGCATCAGTGGTTTTGAGACTTGAAGTGATGCATAGCCACAGGGAGGGAGGAGAATGTTGTCCTTATGCTCTAAGTAGAGAAGATTCTTTTTGCTAACTGGAGCCATATCATCATCTTCAAGTGAAAACAGAATCAGAGAGACTCATTCTTCATCATGACCCTGTTTTAAAAGACTAGCATTTTTCAGTGTAATAAATCCAGCTTTAGCATATGCTAACTTATTATAGCAAAAGTAATCCACCTTCTAAAAGCCCTTTCTTGGCATCTTTGATTGCTTGCTGTATCTTGAGTGTCTTGTTAGGTTCCTTTTGGTTTTGCAATCAAAAACAAAGAACAAATATTTCCTGATATTCTGCAATGGTGTTTCCAAGGCATCAATTACAGATAGGATTTGAAGAAGTTGTTGTTGGGGGTTTTCAATTTTATTTGTCTTTTAATGGTTTAACAAAACTGATTAATGCTAAAAAAACCCAGGCAGAGAAGAATTCAGTCTAACAATGGCTTGATTTCATCCTGAAGCCTTTTGAATTGACCCTCTCTCCCTGTCATGTGGCCTGCTTACATTTCATTTCACAGATGAATAAACTGTTATTGCTATAAATTCATTACCTGATCCTCCTGCTAATTTCTTTATTTTTATTTTCTGTTCATCAGCTCCTAAATCATTTTATTTCAACTTAAATTCAGTTTAGCCAAGTTCTGATGCCTCCTCAAGGATGCCTTTGGGGCAAACCTGCAGATGTTCTGATGTCAGCTGAGTACCTGCTGTTAATTATGTTGCATCTCTAGGCACAGTGTAAAAAAAAACAAAGGGCACCAAAAATAAAGATTAGAAGGAATATAGATTACATGTGAAAAAAACAACTTGAGCAGAGGAAATAGTGTAATCAGATTCCTGCTACCTGACCTCTCTGAGCCCTCCTAGAACTGATGCTGGAATGGTCACTCCCAGTTCATTTACAGGTAAAAAGAATATTTGCACTGTCTGCTAGCAAACAGCATCTCCTGAAGGCAGACTGCCTCCTGGGAAAGGGAAGCAATCAAACCATCAAAATCATGGGCTTTTAAAGACTATAATTAACTTCACCATTTTCCACTTGAGCTATATTTGCCTTTTTTGTTTTATTAAAGAAATGGTGCAGTGCCACCATGCAGAAACACTTCCTTTAGAGTCACAGAAGCATTAAGCTTGGAAGAGACCTCGAAGATCATCAAGCCCAACTATCAACCTATCCCCACCATGCCACTAAACCATGGCCCTAAGGACCACAGCTAGATCTTTTTGGAACCCCTCTAGGGATGGTGACTCCATCACTGCCCTGGGCAGCCTGGGCCAATGTCTGACAACTCTTGCTGGGGAGATATTTTTCCTAATATCCAATCTAAACCTCCTCTGGTGCAACTTGAGGCCATTTCCTCTTGTCCTCTCACTGGTAACCTGGAAGAAGACACTGACTCTTTTCTCACTCTAACCTTCTTTCAGGTAGTTGTAGAGAGAGCTGAGGTCTCTCCTGAGCCTCCTCTTCCTCAGACTAACCAACCTCAGCTGCCCTTCATAAAACTTATTCTCCAGATCCTTCACCAGCCTTGTTGCCCCTCTTTGGGCAACCAAATAAGGACAGGTTGCAGAGAAGCAGCACACTTCCTCTCCAGTGGATGTTTCATGCCCAAAATGTCTTTTTGTGGGCAGTTTACAAAAACACCCTGCTCTGCTGAAATGACCTTTAGATGGCATCAGAAAAGACTTACTGCAAAGAATCCATGACACCAAATACCTCTCCCCAAAGCAAATGCCACCTCATCATGGAAATGTCAGCAGGCAAAGCTTCTGGAAGGAATGCTGAAGGGCAAGTCAAGTCCTGTGGCACCACAGCCCAGGACATGTTTCAAGAGTTCAAGCCATCTAGATTTATTTTTTGAAAGACTCCAACTCTTTCTTTTTGTCTTGTTTGGATTCTTCCAGGACTCTAAATGATTGACAATCCCTAATTAGTGCCTGATGGAAACTCTGAAGATAACAAGCTCCAAAGGAAAGAAAAATCTTTAGCAGGTTATATTTAAGAGTAAATTAAATCATCTAAAATTACTGGATTTTTTTTTTCCTGTCTCATATACATTCAACTTTTTTTTCCAGTAGTCATCTTAGCCTTGGGCTCTGTCTGTAAGTGAAGAAATATGCCAAGCATGGAGTATATCTTACACTGGAATAAATGTGACTTCTGTGAAAATCAGGTCTTAAAGCGTTCTTTTTCTACAGTGGCTTTTTCTCCCCTGCACTCTAATATATACATAAGAAATGAGGATGTTTCAGTAGAATCTCAGTGTATTACTCTGAAAATGGCAAAGAACAGAGAAGGAACTTTCCTGTGACTCCTCAGCACTGATAGCAATTGTTATCATTCTTTGCACACACATCTTATTCTTCTCTCTTGGCCACTAATTATTGAAGGTTCTGTAACAAGCTGAAAGGCAGAGGCTGTCCCCAGAGTCCTCCTGACCCACATTATCATATTTCTTTATTCAGGAGAGCTACAATCATTTAAATCAGCTGAAAATCTGGCCCCAGAAATTGTTCACTGCAGCAAGATGTAAGATACTCTTGCCATTCCTCATCTTTAATTAACTTTCCCTGTCACCACATTAATGTGGAGGCATCAGGATAAGGAAGGAACAAGGCAGTTGCTAACTTTCAATCCTTCCAGCAGATTTCTGTAAGTGCTGTTAAGGTAACCACTCTGAATCTGTAATTCATTGAAACTATTCAATGTGTGGAATGACAAACACTCAAAAAAGGAGCTAACAGAATAAAAGAAAGTCATAGTCTCTGCAAATCTTCCCTGAGAGAAAGGGAAAACCTAACCTACAGATACAATTTCAAAGGAGTAGGGAAGATTAGCTCTGCCTTTCATGATCCTATTATTGACTTCAGCATAAGAAAAGAAAAACTTGAGGCAAAAAATTGAATTTCCTAACACACACACACACTCCATTCAGTTCTTTCTTTGTGCTTTTATGTGTCCCATTTCTCAGCTTGAAAATGATTGACTGTGTTAGTAATTTTTCCTAATTATTGGGAAAAGACAGGGATGGTATTTCTGGTACAAGAATGATTTAAACTGGGATCCAATAAATTTAGGCTACACTTGGTTAGATTGTTTGAACTACACAACAGGTTGCAGACCAACCATTTAATAGGGTGGAGAGGGCAACTAGTCTAGTTGCTTTTAAGATAGACTTGGATTAACTGGTAAATGTAATTTGTCTGGTAGCAGAAGACTAGATGTAGAATGAGATTCCCCCAATAATCAAGTGAGATCCTCCACAGGGTGGTGTGAACTGCTCTCCTAGGTGCCCATTTCACTTCTGCTATTGCACATGAAGCAGAGAAGGCTGCCTTCAGCCTTCATTAAACTTGGAGACTAAACTTGTGGATAGCTAAAAGCTGCCATGTGACAACACTGGTAACCCAATAGATCTTCCATCCTGTGGCATGGTGCCCAACTTCACCTTGGTCACAGAGCCCTGGATGGGAAATTCAGCTGACCCTTCTACTGTCACTGGTACTTGTTCCATCATGACTGCAGAATGTGTTTAGGGATTTTGCACAAGAGTTTTGGAGGTTAGCTGCTTTTTCCCCTGTTCAAACCTCCCTTTTCAGGCTCTAGACATGCAAACAAACAAAACCAGAAACAAACAAATAAACAAACGCAGAAACAAACAAATAAGCAAACAAACAGTCCCTCCCCAAGCCCACAAACCACCAAGTATATGATATCTCCTTGAAGGAGAACATCAGCCCAATTCCTCTGCAAACCTCCAGCCATTCTATCCAAGGCTGGGCATTCTTTCTCTACCTGTATTGATCTGCAAGGAATCATTTTGTCTGATCACAGTGAAAGACACCTGACACTGTCTATCCTTAGTACAGAATATTCAAGGGTGAGTAAAAGAAAACCAAAATAAGACCAAAAAACACCAAAACCAGTAGTGTCCATAAGTAAGAGCATGAGAAAATCTGCAGGCTGAACCCTGAAACTAAAAAAAGGATGAAAGTAGAATCAGAAAGATTTTATACACTTATACTGAAGAATCTGAGCCTTTTGTCCAAGGTAATGACATATTTCATGTGTCAGGTCAGGGCATCTCCCTCCAGGCTTTAGTCCTCCACTCATTCTTCCTTGGACTGACTTAACAAACTGAGTTATCAATCACTGTTGCCACGACTAATAGAGCAGAAAAACCTCGACAGGACTAGAGTAGTAATTCCAAGTGCTGAAATAAAACAGGAGAACAGAGTCAAGCCATTCCTGAGCCAAGAAGCCAACATGAAACTGGCCTTGGAGAAGATGCACAGGGCTGTGAAAGCTGAAAGTTCAGCTGGAGTAAGGATGGAGAAGATGGGAGGTCAGTTACTTTGTGGTTGATCTAGGGTTAAATATGCTCCAGGCTGGCCTGCCATGCCACCTTTGAGACATGACAAAGAAATTGGGATGGGACTGCAGTTTTCTATTGTGCATCTGAGAATGTGTGAAGGGAAAACATTTGGTCTTTCTCTGTAAAGTAGGAAGGACACAAATGAAGAGTGATGATTTGGGTTCTTTCTACACCACAGTCCAAAGGCACAATAATAGCTCCTGTAAACATACCTGGTGTAACATTAAAGAAGTTTCCTCCAACAGCAGTCTATCTCCTGGCTCAGGGTCAACAGTTTTCATTAAAACTTGCAAAAACCCACCCAAAAGTCCTGAATAATAGAGATCTCAGCACCTGCACTGCTACCTCTGCCAGTTATTTTAATGCTGCCTTGGCCACACACACATTTGCTACAAGATCACTTTCCAGTTGCACTGCCAAGGTGGCTGGAGACTGGATTCCAAAAGAACTGGGCATTTCAAATGAATAGTGCCCAGGAAACCAAACAATGGAGAAGAACCTCTGTGGTTCCACACACTATTCCAAGAGGGAGATGTTTGCTGGATCCTAAGGCTTCCAACTGTCCCACTCCCTTCCACTTCCCAGTCTTCCCACTACTGACATGTGTTCAGAACTCATCTGCATGGCACTTTCATCATGGGGCATATGTGTCACTGGAAGTTCAAAGGATTCCCATTCTTAAGTGACCAAGGAGCTTTTGAAAACACAATGTGTGCTCCTTAGGGGCTTGGATCCCTTTGGAATAAAACAAGGCAATTGTACCTCTCTCATCACCATTGCAAAAAGATGAGTAACAGGCAAATGTGGATTTGTCAAGGGGAAATCATCTGAGCAAAGTCTCATTTTTCTTGTGCATCTTGTGAAGAGGAAAGAAAGAATTGTGGCAGGAACTGAGGTTGTTTAGTCTAAGGAAGAGGAAAATAGGAATGAATATAGTAGTAAGTCTGAAAGTCTCTTGCAGGGAGGAAGGAGAAAGTTTTCTCCATATCCCTGATGGACAGGGCAAGAAGAGATGGGCTTAAATCACAGCATGGGAGATTCAGGATCTAGGAATTCTCCTATGATGAGAATATTGAGACACAGTCTACAGAAAGTGTGAAGTGTCTGGCAATAACAGTGTTTTAAAGACAGGTTAGATAAAAATGATTCAGGAATCAAGAGAATTAGTTCTAAAATTAGAGAGAACTTGAATTTTAAGCCCAGAAATGAGCAGCTATGATAGGAAAGCCTTGAGAATCCCTAGGTGGAGAAATGATCTTCCTCATTTAAATAGAATTTGATGGTAATGGTGGTGACACAACCTCTGCTTGCTTAGGTAATTTTGGTACTTGTAGCTTTTCTGTAGTTTGCCAATTCCCTGTCCTCCTTTCCCACTAAATAAATTTGGAACTTAGCACCATCACTTCAATGTGGTTCATCCAACCTGACTTCAAAATCCAGTTTCTAAATGCCTCCATCTGAACTGGGCAGTCCAGATTTCCTTTAGGAGAATGGAGAGAAATCAGCAGCTGCAGAGGACAATCCATCTCCATCTAAACTCTGCCTTATCATCAATCATTTTCTGGGGACAACTTTTTCTCTCTGTTATCTCTTTAGAACCTTCCTAAGCATAGACTAGATTAGATTTACACCCCTAATATTTATCCATCTAAGATAGTGAGATGTGAATCACCCCTTAAGTGATCATCCAAACCCCATTCTTCTGGTTTGGTGAATTGAGAGGCTCTGCAGAAGTTATAAATATGCTGGAATCACCTAGTAACATTGCACCAATATCACACCTCATAGACAGTGATTCCTCTTTGAAAGGAATCATGAGTTTGGTTGGGTTTTTTCCTCACCCATTCATTAAGCAGGAGGCCAGCATGCAGTAAAGGAGACAACAAGAAACACCTTTCAGAGACAGTCCATTTGAATGATGAGCTTAATGTTCTATTATTACAAGTCATCATCTTCTCCAAGGTACAATTTATGGTGCTTTCCACACCTGTTTAGTTCTCCTGATGTGTTCTCCTGTATTTATAGAGCTGTTTAATAGTGCTCATATTTCTAACTTTCATCTTTTATTTTTTCTCATAAATATTATTTCCACCCTAGAGAGCCCAGGAACCTTTTTCCCTTACTCTACTGCATTAGGTAATGTGGTAGTTACCCTGCTCACATCAGGGCTCTCATTCATCTTTCAGATGTCAGCCTCATTCTGTAGTAAATGTTCAATGTCTTGAGGAGAATGAAAGAATGATTTCAAGAAGGGCCTAAGGATGCTTTTGGCTCAATGTAAAGGGAAACTAGATCCACTGGACCATAACCAGAATGTTACCAAAAACTACCATCAGTGTCCTTGAGCTTTGAGTAGGGGAAGTTTTACCTCCAACCCTGACATCCTTCTTTCTGAGAAAATAAATGGGAACTGAAGACTACAAACTGAAGAAGGAACTTTCCTTAGTCACATCCAACCAAACACTGACCTTTGCATGACATTTCAAAGGTTTTGAAGATTTGCCAGAGATAGTTTCTTTCAAAGCTTTCAGATTAAAGTAGGTCAGATTTGCTTCCCTTCCTAACACCTCCCAGTTCAACTGCATTTTCCACCCATCTATGGAAGGGTTCTGTGTTGGTTGATGTTCCCTAGAACAACAACTAGCTAAAAGGTTCAGAATTTAACCACATGCAATGAGCAACATTGGTTACTCATTGAATGTCCAAGCCCTGAAACTCTTTTCTAATGTGACACATCAGATAATCTACAGATTCTTTGCCTGAATTAAACTGGGATTTGCAAGTGTTCAGGGTTACCTTGTGTTTATCATCCCTCTGAACCCCATATTTTTCAGGATTCACCAGAAGAGGAAACAAAAGTTTGGTTAATCCTGATTCAGATCCAACAAAGCCAAATGAGGGAAGCAAAGAAGCTTTTTGCAATATAAATGTATGTTTATAAGAGTAGGGTAGGAATTTGATCATTATTTAGAGGAGCTGGCTGTGCAGGTTGTTCACAGCAGATTAACCTCTCCCCCCAAAAACCTCACAATGTGGAAATGAAGAATCATGGTGTGTGGACAAAATATAGACTTAAGTTATATG